>JAVXUP010003669.1:0-57755 GCA_033070095.1 Escallonia herrerae | reverse complement strand
ACATCCTGTTCCACCAATTCAAAGCACCATTAATGTTAAGTTAACAGTTGCTCTAAATGCTTAAACTATTGGTGAATGAGTCCAGCAATATTATCATATTTAACATTCCCCTTCACGTGCAAGTACCCGATTCCTCGTGAAGAGACAAATCAAGATACACCTCTACTAAGTAAGTAGGATGTTGAACGAAGGAAGCTGATACGGTAGAAGGAAAGAGTAAAGAAAAGATGAGGTTATTCTATTATATATCCAACGTCCCTAAAAATTCTTTTTGGTCCTAAACAATCCTAATAGTTTCTACCAACAAAGCCTAGTATTTATAAGAGGTGAGTACCAAACCGTTCAAACCGATCCGAACCAAACTGATCAAACCAAACGGATCTAATCCGAACTGTTCAAAACTCTTAGCTGTTCGGTTTCATATTTCTCAAACCGACCTTGGTTCGGTTCGGTTCATGGTTCACATTTTTAAAACTGATTCCAAACCGAACTGAACCAACCTAACTATGACATATTTTTAGTAACATTCATTGAAAATTTTCACATATATGGTCTAAGCACATCCAAATAAATAAATCTTGAAAGTTTAAAGAAAATAATATAATGAGAGCAGTTATAACGCAAAAAGTTGGTGACCAATACCTCTTTTATATTTACTCATTCTTTCGCATACATCAATCAGCACTTGTATATCAAATGTAACGAGATTATTTGCAATTTAGGGAAAAAATAATAAGTTTATCTTTTAATAAATGTTAGATCCAATAATAGTGTGTAAAAGAACAATATCTTTAACCAAATGCAAACCGATCCAAACAAATTAAACCGAACCATTTAAACCGATCAAATCAAACCGTCTAAACCGATGGTGTTTGGTTCGGTTCACTTCATAAATTTTCAAATCGAGAGGTAATGGTTCAGTTTGTAGTTTGATCTCCAAATCGAACCATGTTCACCCCTAGTATTTATTGATGACAGTTGTAGCGGATATGATGTTTGAGCCAAGGCTAAGAGAAATCCAATTGAAGAAGAAATATAGACATGGGTCAACAGGTGGTGGTGAGAACTGAGATATCTGGACCTTAGTTTGACACCACAGCGTGTTATACATAAATAAAGTTCTGTAATTGAGAATGACTATTGCACACTAAGGATATATAGTAGTACAATATCCTACTCTTTAGAGGTTGTAAATTACTTGGTTTATTGTGGTGCAGATAAAACTCTGTAACAATGTTCTGAAAAATATACAAAGCAAAAATTGAAATACCTGTAGGAGGCTTCAATGTTTTTGGTTGTACGTCCACCGAAGCCTCTTCATTATAGAAAGCGTAGAGCTCATGCCTTAGGTTACAACTAGGTGTAAAAATCACCGATCCCTGCCTTGCATAACAATATGTTCGAATAAAAGTAGCAGCCGTGTCTAAGCACCCATTGCATTGTGCCTCGGTTAAATCCGGTGTACACTGCACAAGCACGTACATCCGCGTAAACCCGGGGTCTGTCGCGTTCCCCGTGCCAAACTTGCGAAACGGACCGCCTGCAGCAGCTTCTCCGCGTGCTTTGTCCAACAAGTTTCTCAGTAAATCATAGAACCGGCCGATGTCGGTGTAGTTGTCAGTATTGCAATACACGTCGCGAGGGCCAGTTTCGACTTTTTGCAGTATAGAGCGGCTAGAGTACCTTAACATACAACTATCAGACCACTGAATGGCTTCCTTTTTGTTGGGGCAGCTCTGTGTCAGATTATGGCTGGAATCAATAAAGCATTGGCGACACTCGTCCTCTTCAACGTCGCCTCTGCAGTACGCGATGGCGTTGACGGCGTCGGGGGTTTGGCCGATGGACGCATTGTAAAAACCGTAGGGGAAAGTAGTGCGGTTGGAAGAGAGCGAGGACAGTAGCGTTTCGAGGTTTGTTTTGTAGGCGCTGTTGGTAGTGAAGTTGCCGGTGTCATCTATGCACAAGGTCCGACTGAAGGAAGGCAGAGAATTTGTGAGGCAAACAAAGTGTAGGAGAATGATACAAAGGGATGAGAACAATTGTCTTCCAGAGGCCATCTCTGTCGTTGGAGAAGGTGTATCTCAGTCAGTGGTGTATGTGTTTGGCCTTGGTGTGTTTATTGCCTTAGCTACCTCAGTTGACCGGTAAATACGAGTCAACCGGCTTAACCCTTTTCCCATCCGCACAATATTGAGAAAGCTACCAAACTAAACCTTGTCAAATTGGGCTCCCAGGCAGTGTCTGGGTCCCAGACAATGACTTGCTAGGGTCCGTAATTAGGTGATGAATATTTACCATCGGTAACACTTTCGACACAAGATTCCAATAAAAAACACAAAGAAAGGGTGATGTCTTCATAATTTGATAAATGGTGTCGAAAACCATGTATATCATTTTATGTAAATAAAAAAAAATTGGGTGGTTGATAAATGTTGGGTGGTTTGTAGTTGTTGTTTTTTATTTTATTTTATTTCATAAATATATATTTTTATACATATGCAGATATACGAAAGACTTTTGTGTAATTACGACATACAACATTTTTTCTATGACAATGAACTCCAACCATCTAGTCTATATTATTATATTAGTGACGGTCTTGGTACAGCTTCAATGGCACGTTAATTATCCGCAAAACTCTATCAGTCAACTTTGAACTAACTCTTAGGATGCTTTCAAATGTCATTTTTCTTTATTTCACTTGACGACATGAAAGAGGTAGCCTACATTCAATTTGGAGCTTACAGGTCTCAGCTGCAAGAGTCATGAAGTGCGAGTAGGAAAAGAGAACTTCTGTATATTTTAATCAATCCGGATAGGCACACGGACTATAGGGAGAGAATCTTTAATGGCGGGTAGTTTAATGCAATTCTGATCTTTAAAATAAATTAAGAAAAAAAAGGAGGGCGAGTAGTAGTGAAGGGGGAGAATTTGAGGGATAACAGAGGGTGTAATTGGTGAGAGAGAAGAAAATGGTTAATTACACTGAACCCACTTGAGGTTTGATGTTATTACTTTTTAGAGTCAGCTATTTTAAGTATATATGATAAATCACACTCAACCCAAAGAAAAGATGAAATGACAATTTTGCTCCTAATGAAGTCTTTCAATTTCATTAATTTCTTGCCCTTCCCTTTCTTTGTCTAATTTGCGCCGCCGCAAGGAACCGAAGTCCAATCCCACCCACCTTTTGGTCTCTCGTCCCCCCTTCCTCACCACTTTTCACCCTACCTTTGTGACTAACGCAATCTTGTACATAATTTCCCACAACAACAACAATCTATTTGAACAGTTAAAGGGAAGTGAATTGGGGGAATTAAGGAGAGCTTCGAGCAGCAAGGGTGCGGGAGTGTTGCGTCGACGGTTGTAATGTGGTGAGAGTGGTAGAATTGGCTCCCACCAAACATAAGTAAAATTTGGAAGAAGAGGAACTCAGGAACCACTGAGTTCGAGATTTGGGGTGTGAAGGTCAAAACTGAGACAGATTTTTCTCTTAAAAGATATTTTGGAAAAACTATTTAAGTTCATTTCATCATTTCTAGGAAGCCAAGTACTAGTGTAGGTGTACATAATACCTAAATGGGTTGAAAGTCATTTCTCAAACCTCAAGTGGTTGAGTGCTATAACTTCAACCTCATGTAAGTTCCCTGTAATTAACCCAAAAAGAAAAGGTGATGCAATAGAGAAGTGAGATAGTCAAAGGAAGAGAGTGGGAGCAAACTCCGATGATTTGGAGAGAGAGAGGAAAGAAAATAAGGGGAGGAGAGGGAGTTTACTTGTATATATACAGCAAAATTCAGAACGAGTTCTTTTTTGGAGGAATTCTAACAAAATTCAACTATCCAACAAAATTTAAAAACGCACAGCCAAACATTATTACATCATAGAGAACTATAAAAATGTGCTATGTTTCTTCCTTAGAGCCCAACCTTCTTACGGCATCTTGGCTATCTGTAAGTACGGCCTTCACATGCAAGGCTACTCCCTTTGCCCATTTCATAGCCTCTAACACTGCAATTGCTTGGGCATGCTCCGGTGGGGAAGCTGCAAATGCCTTCAAGATGTGGGTTCGGTATTGTGTCGAACTTGAAAGAAACAAAATATTTACAAGGAAGGGCGGTGTCAAGCATGACAACGTCAGCATCCGTCATAGGCGAGTTCGCCCAAACGAGAAAGTCTCACGTCAATAATACATTGAGATTGACTTTGGTTCTTATACATTGTAGGCTTCTCTTTCTCTTAGGCTTGCTTTTTGGGTGGATTTCAGACTTTAATATGATATCAGAGTTAGGTCATGTCCATATCTTATGGTCTATCTACAGTCCATTTTATGTGACTCAAACTTTGAGATCCCTCATATCACACTTTATTCGTGAGAGTAGGTATTAAAGTTTTACATCAACTATGCATAGGAATTAGCTTCCATTCTTACATCCAGTGGGTTTCTCCTTCTCTTGTGCGTGGTTATGGGTTGGCCATCATGTTTTAAGAGACAATTATCAAATTGCATGTGATTCAAGTCAGGTTCATGAGCGATCAAAGTACGTTTCTGCTTCCATATATACTCCACCCCACGGTGCTCTCAGAGCTCAAAAAGCTTGTTTCCATGTTCTAAACATTTTGGTTAGTTTCTATGATGAACAAGTAGTATAATGAAAACTAGTTTTCGTTGTATGAAAATGAGCTAATATTAAAACTGTGCCATAAAGGATTTACTAATTTCAGCTTGAGTATTTGCTATTTTAAACGTGTCAACTCAATCAATACCTCACACTATTTTTCTTAGCCCAAACAAGTCCAAAAATTTGCAAAACCCGACATTACGTTTCTAAGGGGCAATAATGCTAATAATACTTAAAAAGGAAATCTTTCTTAAAATATACTTATTTGTTTTGTTTCTTTCTCCTCTATTATTATTATTATTTATTATTTATGTTTAGTATCCTTCATGAGCTTACTTCTGTTCTGCTCTTCCAAAATATTATTAAGTCAAACATTCTCTTTGAGAATGACCTTCCAGAAGATCAATTTTTCTATGCGTTTGAATTAAGTTGCAAATTCTCCAATCGAATTGTACTCTTCCAAAATATTTCTAAGTCAAACATTTTCTTTGAGAATGACCTTCTGGAAGAACAAATTTTTCTATGCGTTTTGAGTCAGATCGGCAACTCTCCGATCGAATTGTACTCTTCCAAGTGCATGTTTTTCTTTGTCTTTTTAAGGACTTCTTGTCAAGAATTTGGAAAAGTAAAAATGGTGGTTGAAATTAAAATATAAAGAGTGCGCTTAAATATAAATTAAAAACATCTAACTTGTATGAAGGATTTAAATAACTCAATCTATGAAGGCTTTCAACAAGAAAAGTAAAGATCGATCATGGTTATTTCAGGCACAGGTGTACCTAAGGCGCAATGGGTAGGAGCCTTAGCGTAACGCGGCTCTTCGAAGTGAAGCGCAAGATAAAAATAAATAAATATTAGTACATTAAAACAATAAAATTACATTAAAAAAATCTAAACATGACAATTAAACAAATTTTCAGTGCTAGAAAAAGTTTTAAATCCAATGAAAAGTATTTAATCCCAAGTGAACATGACAATGTCATTCTTACCATCACTTAGGGTGAAGGCATTACTAGTAGAATTGGCTACCGCCAAGCATTAGTAAAATTTGGAAGAAGAGGAACTCAGGAACCACTGAGTTTGAGATTTGGGGTGTGAAGGTCAAAATTGAGACAGATTATCCGAGTATTTCTCTTAACAGATATTTTGGGAAAACTATTTAAGTTTATTTCATCATTTCTAGGAAGCCAAGTGTAGTTGTACATAATACCTAATTGGGTGGAATGTCATTTCTCAAACCTCAAGTGGTTGAGTGCTATAACTTCAATCTCATATAAGTTTCCTATAATTAACCCAAAAAGAAAAGGATGAAGGAATAGAGAAGTGAGAGAGTCAAAGGAAGAGAGTGGAAACTCCTATGATTTGGAGAGAGAAAGAAAAGAAAATAAGTGGAGAGAGAGTGAGGCGTGTGTAGTTTGGTTAATACGTCAACTTATTAGTCTTTAACGAAGTTTTACTATTTTTTATTTTTTATTCTTTAGACATTGTGACAAAATTTTAATTATATATACAACAAAATTCAAAACAAGTTCTTTTTTTTTTTGTTGAGGAATTCTAACAAAATTCAACTGTCCAACAAAATTTAAAACGCACAGCCAAACATTATTAAATCATGGAGAACTAGAAATGAAATGTGCTATGTTTCTTCCTTAAAGCCCAACCTTCTTACAGCATCTTGGCTATCTGTAAGTACGGACTTGACATGCAAGTCTACTTACTCCCTTCGCCCGTGCCTTTTAACACTGCAATTGCTTGGGCATGCTCCGGTGGGGAAGCTGCAAATGCCTTCAAGATGTGGGCTCCGCTTCTGGGTCGAACTTGAAAGCGACGAATTATTTGCAAGGAAGGGTGGTGTCAAGCATGATAACGTTAGCATCCGTTGTAGACGAATTTACCAAAACGAGAAAGTCTTACGTCAATAGAACATTGGGATTGCTTTCGGTTCTTATATACGATAGGCTTCTCTTCCTCTTAGGCTTGCTTATTATTTAGACTTCAGGTTTTAATACAGTATCAAAGTTAAGTCCATGTCCTATGGTCTATCTACAGTCCACTTTATGCAGCTCAAACTTTGAGATCACCTCATATTCCACTCTATCCGTGTGAGAACGGGTGTTAAAGTTGTTTTACATCGACCATGTAGAGGAATTGGCTTCGATTCTTACGTCCGATGGGCTTCTCCTCCTCTTATGCGTGGTTCTGGGTTGGCCATCATGTTTTAATAGACGATTATCAAAATGCATGTGATTCAAGTCAGGTTCATGAGCTATCAAAATATGCTTTCGCTTCCAAATATACCTCGCACCTCGGTGCTCTCAGAGCTCAAAAAGCTTGTTTTCATATTCTAAACATTTTGGTTAGTTTCGTAGTATGAAAATGAGCTAATGTTAAAATTGTGCCATAAAGTATTTACCAATTCCAGTTTGAGCATCTATTATTTTAAATGTGTCAAATCAATACCTCAAACTATTTTTCTTAGCCCAAATAAGTTCAAAAATAGCAAAACCGACCCCGTTACATTTTTAAGGGGCAATAGTGCTAATACTTAAAAAATAAATTTCTCTTAAAATTTACTTAATTTTTTTTGTTTCTTTCTCTTCTATTACTATTTATTAATGCCTGGTATCCTCCATGAGCTTACTTCTGATTCTGCTCTTCCAAAATATTTCTAAGTCAAAAATTTTCTTTGAGAATGACCTTCTAGAAGATTAATTTGTGTTTGTGTTCGAGTCAAGTTGCAAACCTCCAATCGAATTGTACTCTTCCAAGTGCATGTTTTCTTTGTCTTTTTTTTAAGGACTTCTTGTCAAGAATTTTGAAAAATAAAAATGGTGATTGAAATGAAAATATAAAGAGTATGCTTAAATATAAATTAAAAACATCTAACTTGTAAGAAGGATTTGAATAACTCAATCTATGAAGGCCTTCGACAAGAAAAGTAGCGATCGACCATGGTTATTTAAGGCGCAAAGGGTTGGAGCCTTAGCGTAAGGTGCAAGGCGCAGACATGCGCCTTTTTGAAGTGAGGTGCAAGATAAAAAAATAAATAGATATTAATACATTAAATCAATAAAATTACGTAAGCAAAAAAAAATCTTATCATGCATGGCAATTCAACAAATATTTAATACTTGAAAATTTTCAAATCCAATGAGAAGCATTTAATCCTAAGTGAACGTAACAACGTCATCCTTATCATCAGTGACAGTTAAGGCAATAATACTTTCTTCAAAAGGGAATCATAGGTTTCAAGTCTGGTAAAGATTCCTGCTCAATTCCATATTCTTTGCCTACAAAGTAAAGTGAAGGACTATATTTACTTTAAAGGGAGCAACACTTGATGATGGGGGCACTAGCACAGTGAACAACAAGAAGAAAATCGGTTGATTGAGGATTTGGACTTTTAGGATTTTTTGTGTATTAGATATTAATTTATTATATTATGAGGCAAATAATCAAAGACGATGAACGGTTGTAATGATGCGAGGATGAAAAATCAAAGACTAAGACTTTTGGACTTTTTTCTGCATCCACCACTGCCTTGACCTTGCGCTTAGGCGCAAGGCGTGCACCTATTTGAAGGGGCTGGCCCGCAAGGTGTGCGCCTATTTGAAGGGGCCGAGCCTAGTCCTAGGCGAGGCGCACTCCCTGTGCCCTGCTCTTAGGTGCGCCCCTTTGATAACACTGGTAAAGGCTACATTAATTTACTAATAAGAGACATTGTGTCATGCCCCCGACCCGGAGGCGGACCTTCATATACTATTTTAGAATATTTCAGCTTACGAGAAATATAATATTCAAAATATTTTACTAAGAATATTACCCCAAAGAGGTAATCAGAGCTCTAAACATATATCCCAAAGCAAAAGCATTTGCATTCATCATCGAAGTCTAATAAATGCAGCAAAAATCTGAAGATCAATATCGACAAAAAAAGGACTGACTAGTCTTTGTATCTCTAAACTTGATAAATAAATCAGAAGACCCCTAGAGATATGTTACTTATTCAAAAGTATTCTAAAATATTATTAAAACAATAAAAGTAGCCCAAAAATTAAAATAATTAGCTATTTATTTGGGGTCCTACATTCTCCCCTCCTTATAAAAATTTCAGCTTCAGTCACCGAATAGGGATACACCTCAGTCACCGAATAGGGATACACAATCACATCTACAGACTCCAAGAGTTTCCACTACCTAAGGGCTCTAACTCAACACCAAAGCTCACGAGCAAATATCTTGAGACATACGAAAATGTGGAACAAGTATCAATCAAAGCATAAGCTCCAGCTCAACCTACGTAAAATTTACAGTTCACTACATCATGGAGATGCAGTCGCATCCTTCTCTGTCAAGGCATAAGCTCGAGCCCGAGTTGTTGTAGCTTCATTAGTTTCTGGCAGCTGGTTCTGCATCCCCCTACCCTAAGAAAATTGGTGCTTAAGCGGGTAAGAGCAATCCCGAATCCTATGTCCCTACTGTTGGCAGTTAAAACACGCGGCACTCTGCCAATAACATACACCTCTATTGTTCTTCCAATAAGTTTTGCAAGCGACATGCTCCTGGGTATTCTGAACCGGTTCCTTAATAGCTAAGTTGTTGTTTTTACTCTTGGGCTGAACCATGTCTATTATCTTTTCTTCCTCTTTTCTGTCTATGCTCCTTATAGTACGTATGCTTAGCCTTGACAGCTTTCTCAACCCTCAGCATTGTCCAAGGCTTGACCATACGTGTCTGGATTCACAGCAATTAAAAACTTCCGGTTACCGCACCTTAGTCCATTCATGAAACGTGTTGCACGCCTCTCCTCAGTATCTATCACGTGTGCTGCAAACCTCGACAATCTGGCAAATCTAGCCTCGTAATCCTTAACAGTTTCATCCTCTCCTTGCTCCAGCTTTAAAAAATTCCTCTACCATATCATTCTTCACACTTTTGGGGAAATATTTGTTAAGAATATCTCCTGGAAATGATCCCAAGTTAACGCATGTTCTTCCTTTGTAGTCAAAGTTTTCTCGACCATCTTCTACCACTGGTCAGCCTCATTCTCTAACCGGTACATCTCGAGGTCCAAATTTAGCTTGCTCAACCAAGCCTCTACATCCTCTGGCTTTTCTGCACCAACAAATGTGGGGCACTTCAGGAGGTTAAATGCCTTGATCTTATTAGCCGCCATTGCGGCTGGAGGAGCGTTTGCTCCTAGGTTGCCCTCAGTAACATCATTAACAACGGCAATACTACCCATGTGAACGCCTCTAGTTCCACCTCTAGCTGGATGTGATAACGTAGTTCCTGAGATAGCGAAGAATTTATAAGATCAACTTAGTGTGTAAACGCTTCAAACAAAAGTACTACTCAAACTAGATTGCTCATAACTATATCTCAAATATCATAAAATTCATTACAAATCATTGAAAGCTTAAGTCTAAGAGTCTACAGAATCTTAACCTATGTTCTGATACCGAATCTATCATGCCCCTGACCCGAAGGCGGGCCTTCATATACTATTTTAAAATATTCATACTTACGAGAAATATAATATCTAAAGCATTTTACCAAGAATATAACCTCAAAGAGGTAATCAAAGCTCTCTAAACATATTCCAAATCAAAAGCATTTGCACTCATCATCAGAGTCTAATACATGCAGTGAAAATCTAATAATAGTAGTCACCTCCCAAACTTTGGGGTTCTCAAAAGTCACTTATCAAAACTGTTACAACTCTCTTATTTTCAAGTCACTAAAGAGAGTCTAAAATTAAAGAACAACTCCGAGCTCATACTTATAGATAACTTTTCTACTGATGTCTCAGCTTAATTACCTGAAATGAGAGGAGAAGGGGGGTGAGCTCAAAGCCCAGCAAAAATCACGCACACATCCCCCACAGAATACAACACATGTGAAACCAAAAAGATAACCCTAGGGGGATGAATAGGGTTTTAAGACTATTTTAAAATTTTAACAAGTAATGACTACAAACTTAAAGAAGCTATGAATAACACTTGAAAAGCTTCAAACAACAAACCTCAAACACAATATATCAAATAAGCAAACTAACCAATCTCAACACAAGTATAAAACAATAATGTAAAGAGAGAAAGGTTTAGAGATACTTGAAGCTTGAGATTTAGATGGTTCAGCTTGAATTACCCTCAAGCCTACGTCCACCCCTTCAAGGAAGTCCCTTGAAAGGCCCTAAAATCCACTAGTATGATCTTTCTTACGGGTCAAGATCGAACCGCTTACAATCTCTTGATGCTATACCCACATCAAGAACAAGCTTTGACAATCCCAAAGCTCCAAAGCTTGACAACCCCAAGCTTTGATATAAGAAACTTTAAATGAAGAATTGTGTACAAGAATTCACTCTCAAGAAGTAGATGAGTACACTTTTAAGCTCTAGAATAAGAGAGATGAGTGTATAATGACTTATAAAAGTGTATATCTCTCAAATGTAAGCTCACAATAAATGCTCTCTTGAATGGATGAGAAAAACAATGAAAACCAGGAGAGATTGAACAATTGCTTTTGATCTTTGAGTACATGCAAGATAAAAGAGCTTTGAATGCAATTCATGAATCAAAACCATGCCCAAGACAAGTATGTGTGTATGTGTGTGTGTTGGAATAAATATGACTGTTTGGAATTAGATAGCCATTGAAAATTCAAAGTTTCCAAATGCAGTCGATTGTAATACAATACAGTAATGTAATAGGCTACTGGAAGTGTTGAGTCGACTGTAATGGAATGTAGTCGACTGTGTACCTGAAAATGCAGTTTTCCCAGTTTTCAAAGAATGAAAAAGTTTATGCATTCATAGAAAACCTATGGCCAAATTCTAGGTCACAGTCATCGATACGAACATCTCTCTATGTCTAGTTACAAAGAACGGAATAAACGCATTTATAAAAATCAATCAAAGTATTTCATCTTGATGCATTCCGCTGAGTGTCTTTGATCAATTAGCTCGTCTAATTGTTCGTTTGATTGAGTATAAGATTGTACATATTGCTTCATCAACTCAATGCATGTTAGACAACATAATCGTCAATGCCAGTTATCATCAAAATCAAATATAATCCTAGGTTAAATAACCGTAGGGTTAACAACATGTATTCAATAACATGTAATTGAGTCAAACGAAACAAATGAAAACAAAGTTGCAAAGACGATAAATAGACTTTGCACAACAAATCTCGTTTTGGGGTATTACCTCATCAAAGGTAGAATCAAAATCAAAGTCAAAGGAACACATTCGAATAATTGAACTAATAATCGTATACGATACAATCACGTAATACATGACTGTAAAGCATGTTAACTTAAGCAAGTGAATGTTATAAGTTCAAAGTTTACATACCAGTAACAATTGTCATATCATGTCATGGCATCACACTAACCTAAGCATGTAAAGGTTTTAACATTAATTAAATTTAGGTCCAATGGACTTAAAATTATCTCAAAGGCATCAGAATCACAAGACATCAAAACTTTGAATTTCAAAGAAGATGAATTAACAATTTCATAAAATACTCAATAATAGACTACAATAGAAGAGGACAACATGACAAGTAGAACGGAAGTTGAATCGCTTGAATCCGAGTTCGTAAGATCTGAGATATGACCAAAATAGAGTTATAGAGCCAAAAGAATATAAAAGGACAAGGACCAATAATAAAGTTACACATGGTGCGACACATGCATAAATGCACCGCTAAGGTGCTGGATTGAATGAAAAGAAGGGATTTTTATTCTTCCTAGGCAAAAGGACATTGAAAAAGTGAATTCTTATAATTGGAACTATGGTTACTCGTGAGTCAAAAGTAACCACCACATAATTGAAGGCATATGAATATAGTCTGCAATGAATTGGTGCATTGACGTGCTATGAAAGAAGAAAGGTCAGCAACGCACGACAACGGTACGACGATTGGTGAGAGCACAAATTAAAAGGCTCATTCTTTGAGGCAAAAATATTAACAATGCATCAAATCTGATAAAACTGAATAATAAGAGAACCGAAATCCAATACAGCGACTTGGCATTCAAACCGGTGAATGCAAGAAGAATCAAAATCTACTACAATTAAACACATGGGTTTATGAATTTGATCAGAAGGGATGTAATGCATATAACCCTTACCTCAATAGCGCAATATAATTTGCAAAGTTACATAAGCTTCTAATAATTTGAAACCTAATAAATAAATCAACCACTAAATATGAAAATCTTCAGATTACAATCTATATTGATTCAAATCCTTCTTTTACTCGAAGTAGGTTTAGAATTACTTACCAATTATGAATAAATAATTGCAATCCTCAAAAATCTTAGCTTTCTTTTTCTTCTATCTCTCTGAACACCAATCTCAATTTTTCGACCAAAAAAAAAAACAACTTACTAGTCTATGTATCTCTAAACTTGGTAAATAACTCAAAAGACCCCTAGAGATGTGTGTAATATCCTGCACTTTTTTTAGGGATTTAAAATAAGTATCGGTGACCCAAAAAATAAACAGGCGATAATTTTGAGTAATACTCGGGTACTAGTTGAGTATGGAAGTTTAAAATAATTTTGAGACAAAACTGTAATTTTAAAAACCAAATATGTCACGCCCCCGACCTGAAGGCGAATTTTCATATATTATTTTAAAATATTCCTGCTTACGAGAAATATAATATCCAAAACATTTTATCAAGAATATAACCTCAATGAGATAATCAAAGCTCTCTAAACATATTCCAAATCAAAAGCATTTGCATTCATCATCACAGTCTAATACATACGAAAATTTGATAATAGTAGTCACCTCCCAAACTTTGGGGTTCTCAAAAGTCACTTATCAAAACTGTTAAAACTCTCTTATTTGCAAGTCACTAAAGAGAGTCCAAAATTAAAGAACAACTCCGAGCTCATACTTATAGATAACTCCTCTACTAATGTCTCAACTTAATTACCTGAAATGAGAGGAGAAGGGGGGTGAGCACAAAGCACAGCAAAGATCACGCACACACCCCCACAGAATGCAACACATGTATTCAATAACATGTAACTGAGTCAAACGAAACAAATGAAAATAAAAGTGCAAAGACGATAAATAGTCTTAGCACGACAAGTCTCATTTCGGGGTATTAACCCATCAAAGGTCGAATCAAAGTCCAAGTCAAAGGAACACATTCAAATAATTGATCTAATAATCAAATACGATACAATCACGTATTACGTGACTGTAAAGCACGTTAACTTAAGCAAGCGAATGTTCTAAGTTCAAAGTTTGCATACCGGTAGCAATTGTCATATCATGTCATGGCATCACACTAACTTAAGCACGTGAAGATTCTAACATTAGCTCAATTCAAAGGAGTCCAATTGACTTCAAATTATCTCAAAGGCATCAAAATCAAAAGACATCAAAACTTTAAATTTCAAAGAGGATGACCTAAAAAATGTTTAGAAAATACTCGATATTAGACTAAAATCGAAGAGGACAAAAAGGCGAGTAGAAAAAAGTTGATTCGCTTGAATCCAAGTTCGTATGATCTGAGATATGACCAAAATGGAGTTATAGAGCCAAAAGAATATAAAAGGACAAAGACGAGTAGTAATGTGATATATAAGCATAAATGCACTGCTAAGTTGCTGGATTGAAAGAAACGAAGGGATTTTCACTTCTTCCTAGGCAAAAGGACATTGAAAAAGTGAACTCTTAGGCCCCGTTTGACACTCTTTTTTTCCCTCTTTTTTTTCAGTTTTAAAAACTGAAAAAAAAAGGAGCGTTTGGTAACCATTTTTTTTTCAATTTAAAAAACCAGTTTTTAAACTGCAGAGTAAAAAAAAAACTCCAAAAACTGGTTTTTTTTTTTCACTTTTGGTTTTTTTTTTTCGACCACCACCACCACCCTCCCACCGCCGGCAGCCACCTCAGGCGACCACCGCCGGAGACTGCCGGCCGCTGGCAGCCACCTCCGGCCGCCGGCGACCACCGCCGGAGACTGCCGACAACCACCTCCGGCCGCCGGCAGCCACCGCCGGAGACTGCCGGCAGCCACCTCCGGCCGCCGGCGACCACCGCCGGAGACTGCCGGCAGCCACCTCCGGCCGCCGGCGACCACCGCCGGAGACTGCCGGCAGCCACCTCCGGCCGCCGGGGACCACCGCCGGAGACTGCCGGCAGCCACCTCCGGCCGTCGGCCACCACCACCACCACCACCACCGTCGACCACCGCTACGCCCCACCACCGCCACCGCAAACCACCAAAAAAAAAAGTCAAAATAAAAAGGGTTACCAAACACCAAAAAAAAAACCTCAAAAAAAAAGGGTTATCAAACACCCACTTGTTTTTATAAAAAAAAAAAATTAAACTGCTATTTAAAAAACTGCTCTTTAAAAACTGAAAACCAAAAATTTTTTTTTGTCAAACGAAGCCTTAGGATTGGAACTATGGTCACTCGTGAGTCAAAAGTAACCACCAAATAATTGAAGGCAGAATATGGTCTACAATGAATTGGTGCGTAGACGTGCTCTGAAAGAAGAAAAGTCAGCAACGCATGACAACAGTACGATGATTGGTGATAGCACAAATTAAAAGGCTCATTCTTTGAGGCAAGAATATTAACAATGCATCAAATCTGATAAAACTGAATAAAAAGAGAACCAAAATCCAATATAGCGACTTGGCATTCAAACCTGTTGAATGCAAGAAGAGTTTATGAATTTGATCAGAAGGGATGTAATGTGTATAATCCCTACCTCAATCGTGCAATATAATTTGTAAAGTTGCGTAAGCTTCTGAAAATTTGAAACCTAATAAATAAATCAACCACTAAATATGAAAATCTTCAAATTACAATCTATATTGATTCAAATCCTCCTTTTACTCGAAGTGGGTTTAGAATTACTTACCCATTGTGAATAGAAGTTGCAATCCTCAAAACCCTTAGTTTTCTTTTTCTTCTATCTCTCTAACACCAATATCAATTTATCGACAAAAAAAAAAAAACAACTGACTGGTCTTTGTATCTCTAAACTTGGTAAATAACTCCACAAAAAAAAACCCCTAGAGATATGTTACTTATTCAGAAGTATTCCAAAATATTATCAAAACTATAAAAGTAGCCCAAAAATTAAAATAATTAGCAATGTATTATTTGGGGTCCTACACTTTGACAAGAAAAAGAAAAGGATTTTTGTTTGACGTGGACGATGCTGATACATTGAGAGTTGCCATCAACACTTTAGAAAATAAATAGAAAGTAACTTCTCCTAATAAATTGGTAACTACCCTCTAAACTATAACCATAACATTTATCCCTAGACAAACTTCCTGCTTGGGTTCGACTCCCAAGCAGGAACCTCCCCCTTAAACCAATACTCTCGACAACGGTTCTCCCTCTCCAGAGGCTGAATCCTTTGTTGTAGTGGGACCGCTGCACCCACGAGAGTGAACCTAGGAGAAGGAATCTATGTCTTGTTTTGAATGCCCCCTTTTTTGCGAGTGGTTGGGTGCCCGAATACACTAAGGTGGAAAGGCCTTGTCAAGCTTTCAGCTAGGCTCCATAGTCCTCTTTGTAGCCATACTTAGGAGATCCCGGTCAAGAGAAAAAAAAAGAAGGTGCTGCTAAGCCCTATTCCTTTCTCTTTATGTTAGCTATCTTTTTACATGAGAAAATAACTTCTAGCTTGAAACTTGCATTCATTATCATTTCCTACTCCTGAAAAAAAAAAAAAAGACCGTGACTAAGGAAAGACTAAGCCAGTCTTAATTTACTCCTTGAGAGTGAAAGATTGGTGACCCTTTACTCTCACGGCATACACAGCGAGGGTGGCACCATATGGGGAACAAAAGATTGTTAAGGAAACTTGCATCCCTTATCATTTTCTTTTGCAATTTTTAATAGGAACTTTAGAGTCTTTTAGTGACATTTAATTAAAGACAAGACAAGTCATTAGCTTTAGCAACAATCAATAATGTATAAACAAATGGCCTATAGGTTGAAAATTTATTTGCCAATAATATGGCTTTGTATAGCATCTCGGCTAGCAGCCTTTCGATATGCTATCTTGGCACGCCTTTAGTTTTTACCAAGCTCCGCACCACTAGTCCACAAAGGCATCGTACAATGATGGATGATAGTGGAGATGATTGGTCAAAGAGTCCTATCGGTCATCACCGTGGAATAAGGGCTGAGATGATTGATTGAAGCAAAAAGCAGTTGGTTCGGAGATGGATATTTATTATAGACAAACAAGGGGGTTTACTGGGTAAATCCAATACGAGATTTGCGTATATAGGTCCTATTTGTTAGAATTGCATATGATTTCTTGCCATCAGTCGGATCTACAGGGTCCTAAGTATGCATATTAGCCGACAGTCATTTCAAATGTTTGGCTAAAAGTTCTCAGAATATTTTTACAATGTTGTAGTTTAGATTATAAAGGCAATGGTTGTTGTTAATTTGATAGCAACAAGGTTGGAGGTTAATTGGACGGCATAGGCTGAGGTAAATTTCTTGGGTGGTGGTGGTAGCTATGGTGGTGGCAATGAAGTTGTATAGCAACAATGGTGGTTGTTAGTTGTGGGTACTCGATGGCAATTGATGCCAAGAAAGTGGGTTCATAGCTACATGGACGTGCCACAAAGGATACAGTCCGAGTCAGCTGTCAATAATCAATAGTGGGACACACTGAGGATGGAGTAAGGACAGAGAGCAAGGCTTCTTGGATAGGCCATGAGAGGTGGCAGTGTTGTGAAGACAAGGGCTGAGATGAATAAGGTCAGCAGTCGATAGTCCAAGATGAGGTCCAAGTCACGGTCCAATGTTATGTCCAATAGTGTTTCACTCTCTAGAATTCAATATCTCTGTCTAGAGTGAGAAAGTGATTTTTGTCAAATGAAGGTTAATATCTACTCAAAAAGGAGTGTGTGTACTATATTTCAAATTCTAATCTTAATTTCACTTGTAATTGTTTAAAAATCTTGAAGAAGTTTTAAATCTGTACTATAGTTTGAGCTAGCACCCGAAGCTAGCTGATTAGTGGAAGGCTCGAGTAGGTCTCCTTTGTGTAGAGTGCTCGGGGACTGGATTCAGGCAGGTGAGGCTGAACCAGTATAAATATTTGAGTCGTTATGTGTATGCTATCATCCTTCTAGCTAAAATTTTGAATTTCTTCTTAAAGTTGTAAATATCTATTCACCCTCCCCCACCCCCTCTAGGTGTATTTAGGGACCTACAACCTTTGCTAGTAGCTGAGCCGTCGAACTCAAGTGTCCATAGTTCGTCAATGTCGGTGATCGAGGTTGTCTTCTCCTCAGGAAATTGGTCCGAGGTAGGCTCATAATGTTGGCACGGAAAGAAGGCTGGTAGGTCGATGAGTGGTTGGCTTCATAGGATTGTGGGATTCTTAATAGTTAGCCTAAAATTGGCATAGGGAATTAACCAGTGGGTGAGTCGCCCAAACAGGGCAAAGTGGGTGAGCATGTGCACGGAGTGGATCGGCCTTGGTGACGAGTACAATCTGATGTGCCAAAAGGTAGCGTCTGAATTTCTGTGATGTATACACCAAGGCCAAGCAATGTTTCTCAAGCTTGGAGTAATTGGCTTCGGGTCCCTGAAATTCTAGCTGAGGTAGAAAACATGACGCTCCACCCCCATCCACCTTCTGGGTAAGTAAAGCCCCTATGGACCTAGGAGTGGAGGTCAAGTAGAGTAGGAGTGGGATACCCTATTGATTAACGATCATGGTCTAGGGTGACATGAGGATCGACTTGATCTGTTCAAAGGCTTTTTGTTTGGTGCACCCTAACTCCAAGGGCTGCTCTTGCGCATCAAGTGCTGGAATGGTGCAATAAAATTCGGCCAATGTGGGAATGAATCGGAAGGTAAGAAATCTTACCAAGGAAGATCTTTAACTATTTAGCATTTCGCGGAGAAGGCATCTCCTGGATAGAGGTGGCTTTAGAGGGGTCGACATCGATGTCATGCCAACTAACTAGAAAGTTGAGGAATTTTTCGGAGGATACTTCAAAGGCACATTTCAGCTGCATATTGTACAGCCCACATTGATTGAAGACTATCTATAGGTCATCAAGGTGGTCACTCTCCTTCTTGGACTATATAATGAGATCGTCAACAAAGTCTTCCACTGTCTGATGATCATGTCATGGAAATGGCGGTCATGGCCCTTTAATAGGTAGCACAAATATTCTTGAGGCCGAAGGGCATGACTCTCTAACATAAGCTTCCCATAGGAATGTAAAAAGCTTTCTTGGCAGAGTCAGCAGGGTTCATTCAAATTTGGTTACAGCCAGTGAAACAATCCATGAAAGATAAGGTTTCGTGCCTGGTGATGGCTTCCATGAGCATGTCAATGTTAGGCAGGGGAAACTCGTCTTTAAGACATGCTTTGGTTCATGTCCCGAAAAGCAATACAAAAATGGAGTTGGTGATTCTTCTTATGTACATGGACAACGTTGGCTAGCCAGAGTGATTGATAGGTTCAATGAAGCCAGCCTGCAAAAGGCATTCAATCTCTTGTTTGATCTTTAACTCGAGCTAAGGGCAAAAAGTCCACGAGTGTTGTTTGACAGAGATGGACTCCGTAGCAAAATTGAGGTGATGCATTACAAGTACAAGGTCCAACCCGGGCATTTCGTTATAGTTCTAAGCTAGGACATTGTGAAAGAGGGCAACCAATTCATCTTTTGGACCCGAGGTGAGTTTAGTACCGATGTAGGTCAGTCTGGGTTCCTCCCTCAGGTCAACCAGGTTAATTTCTTCAAGGTCTTCGGCTTGAGGGCAAAGGTCGTCTTCATAACAGGGTGGAGCAGCATCAGGGGTGAGCTCGCGGTCAGGCGGTAATGCTCAGCAGCACAACACCATTCAGTGTGCTGGGGCGGGTCAGGGTCGAGGGGGTCAGATGATGGACCACCTGTAGCCCCCAAGCACCATCATAACTAATAGATCACTTCACCATTCTTACCGATGCACTGGAAGGCCAGTTTAGACTTTTATTTCTTGCACTTGGGAGACAGAGCCGCCGAGCTAGCCTTTGAAGCGAGGGGGGTAGTTAAGGTCAATGCCTTGTTCTTACCACTATTTTTGGTTTTGGACTTAGGCTTATTTCTACTAAGTTGTTCCCAGTCTGGCAATCTGGTCGAATGGATGTGAGTAGAGTTCTCACCATCCTCAACAAGTTCTAAATAAAGAGGCCTTAGAAAGTATGATTCAACACATTCAAACGGGGCCTGATGGCTGGTATAGTCATGTTGCATCCTGTAGGACCAGCCACAAGCCTTACACACTGATGGTACATTGAAGGAATTATCCTATTGACATAGATCCAGGGTCAGCCAAGTAAAAGTTAGAATACGGGTTCATTGTCAATCACAAGAAATGTAGTGTTACGGCGTATAAGCCCGACCACGAGGTCGATGGATATGTGACCAAGGGTTGCCTAAGGGCCTTGCCCAAAGTCAGTGATTTTGATTGGGTTAGAAATGATCTTTCTCACGCGGATGTCGGCCCTCTACAAGGTGATGAGGGGGATGATATTGATCAAGGCACCACAATCTTTTAGGGTATAGCAGAAGCCAATGCCATTAACGGTACATTCCAAGTACAAGGGCTGGTTGTGATGCTCAACCGGTGGTGAGTCTTCATCTTAGAAGACCAAGGCATTAGGAAAGAGACGGCGAAGCTCTGCCTGAGCAAGCAACAAAGCATTCAGGACCAACGCCGTGGTGACCTCAATCAGGCAGTTGGACGAGTAAGTTCTGGCAGTAGGTGAAAACCTCATTTTATCAAAGAATCCTTTGATCTTCGTCATTTGCCCGAAGGTGGGTGTTGGCTGACAGGCTGAAGGCACGTGTGGTGCAACCAGGTAAATAGCTTATGTTAAGACCTCGTTGGTAGTGGGTTCAACATAGTAGGTGACAACCTTGAGGACTTGGTGCTCTCTGTTGTTACTGTGAGGGGGTAGGGTTCACCGCGCACATCATTGTTCTTGTGTAATTTGAGGTTGCCCAAAGCGACCTTCCTTATAAAGATGTCTCTCAACCGGTTGCAATCCTTCATATAATGCTTGATAACCTTGTGATAAGAGCAATAGTTGGGTCAGGCTTTGTTCGCTTCTGTAGAAGGCATCCTTGTCGGTGGCAGATGGAAATTATCGTTGTGCTCAATCCAATCCTTCAATAGCTCCCTCACAGTTTTGAGATCACATGGGTACTCGGATACAGGCCCCCGTTGTCTTGTTTTGTTTGGGTGTCGATCCATCTCTTAAGACTGACGCTTGAGGTCATTCTAATTTTTATTGTTGTGATTGGTCTGAAACTCGAACAAGACCATCATGGCAAGGAGAGCGTTTTGGGGGATGAGGCTTTAATAGCTTAACAGGGTTGACCGATCGTAAGTGCGCGGGCAGTCTCCTTGTGGTGACCCCAAGATTTTGACTGTAAGTTCTTGATATAAACACGATATACGTCGCTTATGTTCTTTATACAAATAGGGACCAACATCTCATCCTTGCTAAAATCCGTGCACTCAAGGCATTTGAGGTGGAAGCGGTGCATGTATTTTTTCCCTGGGGTTTTAGCCGATGCCAGCAATATTGATGATGGTACTCTTTCACATTCGTAGTGGAATTTGTCTAGGAAGATTCGCACCATGTCATTCCACGAATGTACAATCCCCTCAGGGATCTGGTGGTACCAAGTGTAGGCAAGGCTTGCTATGGACTTGTAAAATTCCATAAGCTTCAGTCTGTCTCCTGGTCCATATTGCTCTAAAAAGCCAAAAAATCTGGTTAAATGCTCATAGCGCATTGCCCTCACATCTGTTAAAGAGCACGAAGGTCGGTTGCTTGTACTTGAGTTGGTATGGTGTGATAGAAATGTCACTGGCATAGGGCGCATGGCTAGATAGCCGAGTTAAGGGCTCAAGTTCCGAGTTCTTTGATAGGCGATAAATGATAGCTTCTAAATTAGACTTGGTGACATAGTGAGAAGACGGTTCTTCAGGGCCTATAGGGATGTGATAGCCCATGGGGGCGCTGCGAGCCCCCAGAAGGGATGACTTGGAGTACAGGGGCAAGAAAATGTTGTTGATATGTGACTTAGGTTGGCAGTGGCACCTGTTCAGGGGCATGGATGGCCGGGCGAGACATGTTCACCACCTGGCCAGTGGTTTGGTGCTGGTCGACTGGATAAGGATTGGGCTCCATTTCAATGGTGCATTTCTAATAAGCTTCGTGCTGGCATAGGGAGATATGGTGATGCAACAGGGAGGATCTGTTACAACACGGGTCCAAGATCTGTTTGAGGTCTACAAAGTGGTACTACATAAGGAGGCACATCGGCTAGAGGTGATAAAGATTCACAAGTCCTACCGCCAAGGGTCTAGATAATCGAGGCGGTAGTGGTCACGACACTGGGACCTGGGCGGTGCTTAGGGCCTACCCAGGCCCTGAAGGCTAGATTTGAGAGGCTAGGCTTGTATGGATTTCTGCATCTCCATGATGCCAGCCATACAAGAGGACTGAGAGTCTTGTAGACTGGCTATAGTTGGGGTTAGCTGTTGAACGACTGCATTAACAATAACTTGCACATCGGGTGCGGTAAATGCAGGTTAGACCTTGGGGTCGGATGGCACTAGTCTCTTCCTGGTCTTCTAGATGATGCTCCTCTTGGACAGTAAGATTGAGGCCTTGGCTGGTTGCCCTGGTTACTCTCTGTTGTAGAGGCATGGTCGTCAAGTGTGTCAGACAGGTGGACTATACTACGATGCTCACCTCCCCAGTGGAGTTGCTAAAAAAATGCCAAGGAAGTGGGTCCGTAGCTACGTGGAAGTGCCACAAAGGATACAGTCTGAGTCAGCTGCCAAATAATCAGTAGTGGAACACACTGATGGTAGAGTAAGGACAGAGAGCAAGGCTTCCCAGACAAGCTGTGAGGGGTGGTAGTGCTGTGAAGACGAGTGCTGAGACGAATAGCGCCAATAGTCGACATTCCAAGATGAGGTCCAAGTCACAGTCCAATGTTATGCCCAATGGTGTTTCTCTCTTTAGAATTCAATAGCTCTCGATTCTAGAGTGAGAAAATAATTTTTGTTAGATGAAGATTGTGTCACCAAAATAAAGTCCAAAGTCCACTATTTATAGACAAAAGTATGCTTGTGTCATCAACTTACACGTGTTGTCGCCTGGGAGTGACAAGTCACCAGGAGGTCCACAAATGCTGGTGCTCTTTTGGACTGTCGGTTCCTGTATTTGCGCTGCTGCTGCCTGCCCCACAAAGCGTTACTCTACCTGTCTGAAAAGATTGACCACGCAGCATCGGCATGATCAGAGAATGCCATTACCCTAGCCATCGGTTCAAAGCCCTTACTAAGTCCCACAGGGGTGCGTCGAGAGACCCGGAGAACCTCACAGTAGTGGGGGCGATGCTCTCCAAAGACCAGCTCCCGTCTCAAAGTGACCCAGGGGTCATCATCCTGGAGGCATCGACGATCACCGGTAACGTGAGTGGAACGTGGTCGTAGCTCAGCCGTGTCCAGTGTCATGCAAGCCCCATCAGGCTGAGATAGTGTCTTTGAGAGCAACATATCCCACTACAAAAGGGTCCTCATGCCATAGCACTGTGAGCGGAGCCCCTCAGAATGATGCACACTCCGTAGAACGGGTTGAAGCATGTTTCACGTCCACGGCAGGAGCACATAGTGTGGTGAATATATGAACCAACACCAGGAGCACAGTAGTGTGCCAGAGAGCCGAGGGACGCTACTGTGTTATTAGCTGTCACATGAGCGCCACGGTTGTGTGTTGCCCTATAATTTTTTTTTCTGAATCGGTTACCCTACCCATGAATGCCAGCTTACCCTAAGACGTCGGGGAAGATGTCATTCATGTTCAGTCAACTTATTCCGTCCTTGTAATATTTATTTATTTATTTATTTTCTTATGAATCTATTTGGACTTGATGGGGAAGTATCTGACCCACTGGCCATGGGGAAGTTACGAATTCCATTAAGGGCCAATAACTCCTTCCGATTTTGATTGTTCCGAGTCATTAGTTTGACTTTGCTTTGCCAAACCTATATCATCATTGCTGTGTCTTCTGCAATGTCACAGAATTTTGTTGTGAACCTTGAGAGTCAATATGTATGGTCTTGTTAAAGATTTTTGTGCTTTGATTGTCTAATTGCGAACACTATTATCATTATTTGTTTAATTTCCCCTACCTGGATATGAGATTAGGTAGATTCCTAAGCCTCAGATAATCTGTGAGCGAGAGTAGATTCTAAGAACTTGGATAAGGTTTGGATAAATTATTCGATAATTCGGTATAAGAGTTGAGACCTTGATTGAATACGTGGTGATAGTTTTATGTCGTTCTGTGAAGTGTACGCAGAACCATAAGTATGCAATATAAAACTATGTTAAGATACCACGTCCCTCGATGATGAACTTGGCAATAATTTGGACTTGTTGTTTTGAGGTAATGAGTAATTTGAATTGGTTACCCTACCCATGATAGCCTTGCTAGATTGCAAGTCACGTGTGACTATCGCTTGGCATTTTAATACGCTTCAAGCATGGGGTTAAGCTTACAATCATTAAGTAAGTCATACAAAGGATAAACTCTTCGGTATATTATCAGTAAAGTGCAGTAAGAGCCTGTGGTATCAGAGTGGATTATATTTGTTTGATATGCGCAAAATTTGGAGCGGTGTAGGTTCTACTCAACGGGTTTTATACCCTTTAGGTCATCGTTCGTGAGGATTCTGGAATAGTTAGAGTGAAGTGACTACCCAGCACGCGTATACGCTACTAGTCTCTATAAGTGACCTAACCGGGAGGTATTGCCACATGTGACTTTGTCATTACCATTACCACTTGTGCCACTATATCAAGAAAATTGCCACGTGGTAAGTGGTTGAGCATATTGGTGCCGATGTAACCAATCATAAGGCGACATTTAAGTTTTGCACAAGATTAATGTGACATTGAGGAGAAAGGTGAATAGCTAAGTACTTTTAGCATCGGAGATAAAAGAAGATTCAAGTTAAGCTCATTATTTACTGATGAAAAATCAAAAGCACTACAAGTAGCAAATTCGTGTGACAAACTGTGCTTAAAGATGTTAGTGAGTGAGAAGTCGCATATCTCTCTGCCACATGCTTGGCGGTGCATTTGGTGGTACAAAAATTTTCTCCTACGACGATCTTTGGTTCATGCATGTATAGATCTGCTTTACGAATTTTTGCCGGTCATAAATGCGGGACTTGATCAACTCTTGTGTGGTTTCGTGACGATGTGCATGCTTCACGAGTTTCAAATAATTCATAAAATTTCACTAGATTTCAGGTGTCAATGTAAACAAGAGAGAAAGAAGAGAGCAAATTAAGATCTGCACAACCATGGCGGGGCCACGTCACCACCTCATATATCACTGGAAAAGAGAAGCATTATTGCACTGCATCTATCTTTACGCCACTTTAATTCCTGTCTTCTTCTTACCTTACCCCATACGAATGGAGTAAAGAGGCGTCTCCTTTGCTTTTAACCCATCTTCATGGAAAATGTGTGGAAACAAACAACGTACTTTTGGAAAGCTTAAAGCAACGAACAGGAGATGTGTTTCGGACACCCAAAATTAAAGGTAGGAATAGAAAGTTCCGACAACAGCTCATGCCATAAAGGCAGATGAGTGAGCAACCACGTTAGTGCCCTGAAAAAGCTTAAAGCAATGAAGAGGAAATTGGTTTCAATCAGTCAAGTGAAGTCCTTCGATTACTGGCAGGTGCTACACGTGCCACCATGACAGCCGCACAAAGTGAAAATAAAAGCTTGGAATAGGCTCATGCCATAAAGGCGTAAAGAGTTGTTGGTATGAAATTTTAGCAATTAATAGTTTGAGTAACCATTACAAAGAACTTAATACCAAGTCCCCAAGACTTGTCGGTCTGAATCACGCATTATTACTGAAAAATCATTCCAAGTGCCCCCAATGTACTGATTGTTTGCTTCACCAAATTCAAAAAAAAATCCACTAACAAAAATTATAAAACATGCACTTTCTAGGAAGCAACAAGTCAGCAACAGTATATCACCTGCCGGCATGTTCTTGTCGTCTATGCCGCGCACCATGAAGATGGTTCTGTTTGGAGGGAGGGAGAGAGAGAGAGAGAGAGAGAGACTGCTTGGATACATGACCAAAAAGGAAAAAGTTTGGAAGTTGCATATAATGTAAGTAAATGATACATTCTAATCTTAAGCGAGGAAGTGCTTTCTTGTTTTTAGGTTCAAAATGTTTTCTCATTATGCATGTCTAACAACAATCAAACACCTTTAGTGCCCATATGATGAAATTCTCTTTAGCAACCTCACCGTAATTTGCTTCTCCTCTACTTTAACCATTTGTTGAGCTCCAAGTTTTAGCAGTAATCAAATTTCTCAAAACGAATCAACTGTAACCATAGTTATCAATATTGCATTGTACCTGCAGATACGTGTCGATTTGGGTTGAAACTGTGCAAAGAACATTTTTTTTGGTACCACCACTATAGATATGGTATGTACGAGCCATAGTGATCGGTACCCTTCGTTGCAACACCTTTGTCATTATTTTAAAATTTCATAGTATGCTTTAGAGCCTATTTGGAATTAACTCTTCAAAAGAAATTTTTTTATTACATCTTACCCAACTTCTAAAATAACTTTAAGCTATTTTTAGCATATTTAGCTTTAAATTATGGATGGTGTTTGGATACAAATTACTAAAGCAATTTCAATGCAGCAAAATTGCAAAAAATTTAGTATTAAGGGTAAAAAAATTTGAGATACAGTATTTATCTAATAATAATAGCATAACATAATACTTTATTTGGTCATGTGGTTATAAAAAAGGTCATCAATCTATAATCGTCATTTTATTCAATTATGTTTAATCAACTTTTAAAATTTTGGAATATGATTTAACTGGTTTTGTATGTGTACCAAACACCTATCAACCTGATTCAACTTAAATTAAATGAAATTTGACCGTCTCAGATTCAAAATCAAACATGTTGTTCATACCCTCGATATAGCTAAAAAACTAACACAAATTTTGTTGGACTAGTTTTAGTGACTAAAATATTTCTCCGGATTAGTTATAACAAGAAACTTTTCAAACCTAACTTTGAATACTATCGGTATCTCACTGGCACAAGACATACCATTACAATGCATCATATACAATTATGACTACAAATGTAGTGAGAAAATCTCTACGACAGCCATCATTTTCTCCCTACCAAAAAAGCTTGGGACTGATGGGAACCTGAAATAACATAATGATATTAGTTACTCTCTCATGTGATTAGTTACGGTTTAGATTTTCTCCCAACAAAAAGAAGGCATGACATGAGCAAGCCAAGCGACTCATGCCATGCAAAAGAAAGGAATGATGTTTTTAATCAAAAAGGTTTTTTTGCTAATAACTTATTGTGACGTATATTCCTCTACTATAGCAACAAATTTTTTTTCCCTGCAAAAGAAAGGAATGATGTTTAAAGAGTTTTGCACTAACTTGACTTGACGGAAAGAATTTGTTTCTGAGATTTTATAAGATTTGGATTTCTTGAACTAAAAATAATTATTTCTCTAATTCTATATCTCTAAAATCAATGAACTCACTGGCATCGCCTTCATCGCCGCTGCCGGCAAACCACCTTTACTGCCACCAATACCACCGCCGCCACCACTACTGTTACCGTCACTAAGACTACCGTTGGACTGCTATACCTATAGTCATTGTTCTATTACGGTATCCACCACAACCGCTACACTATTGTCATCGCCAAAAGACAAGACACCACCATCACCATAACAATCACCATCATTGAAGTGCGTTACATCATCACCACAACCACTATAATCATTGCTAGATTGCTATCGTTGTTGCTGCCGCAACACCACTGTCAGCACCACCATTGCCACCATCAGTATTAATGCCACCACCGTCTTTGTCATTACCAAAACCACTCTTGCCACTATATCAAGAAAATTGCCACATGGTAAGTGGTTGAGCATATTGGTGCCGATGTAACCGATCATAAGGCAACATTTAAGTTTTGCACAAGATTAACGTGACATTGTGGTACAATTGGGATAGTTATGTTCCTTCGCCCAAATTATCGCACTATATTAGAATAGCAAAACTAGGATCAGAGCTAGCACCACAAAAAGTGTTATTTGGGCCGATACGATGACCGGTTATTATGTGATGGTAATTTTTATGAACGGTTATCATGTTATTGACTGGATGATGCAAGACATAATCAAAGAATCAGTTTTGTTTGGTTTGCATGCGGTTGCTGTAGTCCGTCAACTACGTTTAAACTTTGGAAAAGCGATAACTCCCTTTGTTCCTTTTTATTTGATCACCTTAACTTGCATGCTTATTTTGGATATAGTTATATTTTATGAGTTTTTATTCTACTCCAAAAGAGAGAAACAAGGAGGGAGGGAAGAAAGTAGGTCAAGAGAGAGAAAAATGTGTTGGAGGATTAAATGTGGGAGAGAAGAAGAATAAAGAAAGTATAAGAAGGGTAAACATAAAAGCATACCTACGGAATCTTCTTAACTTAGAATAACTTAGAAGGTGTTTAATTCTTTTGGGACAACCAAAGGAAAAAAAAATATGATTAATTAATTAAGGACGGAGGGAGTATTTCTCAAAAGCACTCTAGTTTTTACATCAATAATAATAATTGATTGTGTCACTTGTTGAGATGATTGTGTGTGGGCATTTATTAGCTCGGTTTAGATTAAGTACAAAATTATTATATATCTAATATTGGCTGCATTTTTATCCCATAACACACATATTTCTTTGTTTATCCTATTATGAAATGCAAGAGTTCACATGCGAGACACGTGCATTTGCACATGCATGATTCTGATGATTTGATAGCATTGCAGGACACTTTACCAAGCACAAAGTTTCTCTAAACACCCCAAAAACTGTTTTTTGTTGGATAATCTAAGAAGAGTAACCCTATACTACTTAGAATTCTTACTTGTAACATGTAAGATGATTAGCTTCATCCTTTTTTTTGGGTAATCAAACAATTGGAAGGTGTTATGCACCGAATTAGATGTACCACATGGTAGGTCTTATACACCTATGTCATACCCTAAAACATAATTCCTAGCAATTGAAGATAGGTGAATATGTAGAGAAGTGCCAATGTGGTAGCATCTTGACATTAGAAGTCTAATATAGGCTTGTCACTATGGTATAAATAAACAAAATGATACGACCTTACAGAAGCTACTTAACTTATTTTATTTATTATTATTATGGTTAGAACTGCATTTTATATAACCCGTCAGCATGGAGATTGAAACTGGCGACCTTGGGTTATCACTCAAGATTCTGTCATTTCTCTTCCCCCTAGGGGTTATTTAAGTTATTCTATGAGATATTTCGACGTAATGACATACGTCTTGTGAATACCTTTTTCTCATAAAGACATCTCTAATTTCACTAACACGCTCCAATTTAATTTGCTTTCACAAACACGTTAAATTAAATAACCACCGTAGAAAATCTTCACAGCAGAAGTGCTTAGATGAGAGAACCAAAAATATTTTCGAACTTCGATATACATAAATATCTTAACTTTAGCCAAGACAAAGAAGAAAAAATGATGGGTACACTGGAATTATGATAGATTAACAACGAATTTGAAGTTGTACTCTAGTATAATTTAACATATTGCCCTACCCTCTTCCCAATGTCTCTTATATATCTCTTACCCTTCAGACCATTGTGTTTTTCAATGCTTCATCTATGTGTTGTTCTAGAGTTGTCAAACGGGCCGGGCGGCCCGCGGCCCAGCCCGAAAAAAGCCCTGGCTGACCCGGCCCTAGTATGAACAGTGCAGGCCCAAATTTTTAGGGCCTTGGACCAGGCCAAGGTTTCAGGAAAAATGGTCCGGGCCAGGCCCGGCCCGGCCCTAAAAAAGCCTGGCCCGAAATTAGCCCGGTTTTGGCCCAAATTCTGGGCTGGCCCACTTTTTTCAAATTTCTGAAGTATAGGCTATTGAGGATATTAATTCTGCTATGGAAAGTGGCCTCTAGAACACACTGGCCCAACCTAGATATACCGCATTCGTTAAGTCTGCCAAAATGTTGGCATTCATTATAAAAAAGTTAATGCCAACTAAAACAATTACTCAATGTGTTGTATTGGAATTTTTTAATGCCAACAAAACCAATTACTTGTTGTGTTGCATTCAATCTTTTTCTTCTGATTTTTTGTGGATTTTTAGAACAACCCTTTATATATAAACTTTAATTGTACTCATTATTTTTATCCTAGTGTGACCTGCTAGGTCATATTTAATATGTAATTGGAATTTTAGTTTAATGTGAATCTTTGTATGTAGCAAAATCTCTCACAAAATGTTACAAAATGTTGAAGAGGGAATTCGAAAATGGTGTACTGGTAAAGAAATACTCTTTGTTTGACTCATCGCGAGTTTACACTTCACACATTCTCAGCAGTGAACAACAACCCGTTCCATATTCACAGTCCTCTTTTTCATGTTTAAAATGATTTGGAACTTGAGCCCTGTAATTGAAACTAGATTTGAGTTACAAATTACTTCACATGCCTTTTCGAACCCATTTTGAAATTTAATTATAATTCAAGTTATCTTATGGTACATGAGAGACCATTTGAGTTACACAAAAGCTAATTTATCTTGCTCTTCTTAGTATTTGAATCTCTAAGGCAGGTGGTAACCAATCACGTCTCTCGGTGCAATGTCAAGAGACTTTATCGGTCAAACTAACTGATACCAGATATATTCGGTCATTGATTCTTAAGACGATGCCAAGAGCCTTTATCGAGCAAACTAATTAATACAATAAAAATTTGATCGTAAAAATCATAAAAAGAAAAAACGAAATTGTCAACCAACTATTTTGTTAATTTTTTGGCAGCTATAAACTTTTATTGGCGCCATGTAGCAAAATCTGGAACATTTATTTAATGATGAAAATGAGTTCAACTGTTCAAGTATATCTTCCCCTTCCCCTTCCCCTTCCCCTTGTCTATATGTTGTGCCAATTGAGGCTTGTGATGTTGCTCCGAGTTTCCAACCATTTAATTTATAAATGTGAATAACAAGGAGTTAAGAAAAGAAAAAAAATTGGGCCCTGGCCCGGCCCAAGCCCGGCCCTAAATATGGGGCCTAGGGCTAGGACTTGGACTGGGCCCAAGTATACCAGTTTTCAGGCCAGCCCGGCCTGGCCCGGTTTCATTTCTTCTGGCCCGACCTCGGCCCGGTTTCGTTGGAGGCCTGCTGGGCTTTGGCTAGGCCGGCCCAAGCCCGGCCCATTTGACATCTCTATGTTGTTCCTCTCCATTATCGTTATCATACTACGAAACTCAACGGCCCTCTTGTACTCATCTTTCATAGGCCATTAACATCATATATACGAATGGAGTTAGTAATATGGAATTTTATAATACCAAGCTTGACCGTTGAAACATATTTTTATATAGATATTTTAAAATGTGAAAACCAAACACAATCATAGAGTAGTTATTTGATATTTAACGTTTTATTTTGTATAATTTTTTTTCAAGATTTTTATGATTGTGTCACTCATCACCATTCTAAATAGGTAGTTGTGTAATACCAAAAATGGTGTTACACCAAAATGGATATTCTCATTATATACAGTACGAGCTGCCGTGCACACATGATACATGTGCGACTTATTCTTTATATAACGAATCACCGTAACACACGCGATGTGTATACAAAAATGAAATTAATAGTACAAATTTTGTTATGTATAAAATAAATCCAAACATCACGTATACATGTTTATTGTCATATTCAGTAAATGAATCTTAAATAACTAGAAAAACAAGTTATCCATACGTGTCATAAATAAATTAACAAAATATTATTATCGTATCAAACTTGACCTTTAAATCTTTTTTAACTATTTTCTGATGAATTTTAACTTGTGAAAATTAAACATATTTTTATAAGCAGTTACGTACGTACCCATTGATATTTTTATTTTGTGTCACTTTTTAAAAAAATTCTTGAAATGTCATTTTGTCACTATTGTAAGTAGGTAGTTATATAATACAAAAAATATATTTTACCATTTTATCCTCATTTTGAACACGTGTTGTCACTAGAATTACTTTCAGTGTAACACCGAAATGGTATTACACAAAAAATAAAAAGGTGTTCTCATTATAAGTAATATAGATTAATAGTGTAAAATGTATAATCAATATGTTCACTGATAGTCCATCCTAGATATAGATACGAGTTCCATGTGTATGCATGATAACATATAAACTGATAACATATGATCAGTTGTAACTGGTATCGATGTCAAAGCTAACATAAAAAAGAAAGTATTGCACACGTAATGCGCTTGCCAACATAAAGTTGTTGAATTAAAATTTATTAAAAAATTAAGCATGATAAAAGTTTTTGGAAAAAATATATTACAAACATGTCATTGATGTAATTATTTACTATTTACTATTTTTGTTTTGTGTCATATTTTAAGAATTTTCTCATAGTGCCAAATATCACCATTTTAAATAGGTAATTATGTAACACCAAAAGAGGTGTTGCACTAAAATGAGTCATCGAAGCACTCGCGATTTTGTTAAAAAAAGAAAAAAATCATGCATCACATATAAACGTTTATTGTCACATTCAGTAAAATGGATCTTAAATGCAGAAAATAAATTAATCATGTGTGTGGCAAAATAAGTTAGCAAAATATTATCATCATATCAAACTTAGATTTAATTTTTACAACAGTTTGGTATGCATTACGTACTATTTTGTTGTGACCAAAATATTTTGTTGTTTGTTCTATGTATTTGATAAAGGTCATTCCATTCTGACAAATATTAAAACGATAATCTCATAATAAATTAATTTAAGGCCTATCGCTGATTAAATGAAGTGAGGGATATCATATGCCGTCTCCCGATTGTCTCACTATCTCCTGATTAAAAATAGCCATTCGTTTGGCGTGACTCCATTCTTTTGTCATACTATCTCCACAAGGGGGATTTCTTGAACCCACGTCCAGTCGTCTTGAGCACATGTTTCTTACGTAGGATCCAACAATAGAGTAACCCCCATGATTCCTCAAATATCCAACCAATATTTATTGAGCTTTTCAAGCATATATTCTTAGCCATACTTTTAATCACATCACTTGAGCACATGAGCCTTTCATTTGACACACTTCTAGTCTCACAAACTTTAGAACAAAAAAGAGTTGGGAGGACGATATTTGTTAGACCCTGAATATCTTAAATCTGTTGAATTCCCAACAAAAACAAAGGAGAAGAAAATTTTGATTTTTTTTTTGACATAATTTATTTGAGAAGATCAAGGCTTTGACGTTGGATTGTGCAATTAGGAGTAAGGGTTTATTTTTTTGGTAAAAATTCTTTATAACTCTTTACACATTTACATTCCTTTCAAAGTATATACAACCAAAGTATATCACTTAGTGTCCAACACTAGTTTTTTGACTAAGTATTGATGGGAGAGGTTCCACATTTCACATAGATGCATGTTTGGTGTAGTATCCTTCAGCTTTTTCCACCTCAAAAAAAAAATCTGGTGTAGTATACAACCAGATTTTTTTTTTTACCAAAAAAAAAAAAAATCCTTCAGCTTTTTCCACCTCAAGATGCAGTGCTTTATCCATAACTATCGTCATTATTTTTTTGTATTATTATTTGCTCTGACCCTCTACCTATCCACAGTCTTCCTGATCTCCTTTTTAATAATGAAAAATTATTATTAATAATTTCCTACGACATTTTTGTCACTATCAATTTATAACAGTGACTATATATAGCGAGAAAGATGAGCTTAAATGAACCAGAATAGAGGTCAAAATGAATGTTACGCACCTTCTTCCCTGCACCAAGTCAAGTCACGGACCACTGCCAAAAAAATGGAAAAGAAGGTGAGGACTCTCTTCCTTATTCTAATCGGTTTACTATTAATATTGTTTCCTCTTACGCACTTCCTACCTTGCACCAAAAAGGGGAAAAAAATTCCTACCAACTTCTTCCTCATCTCCTTTTTGATGGTTAAAAGATTGTTGCTAATAACTTTTTGTGACATGTTATCTTATAATATAGCGACAATTTTCTGTCGGTGACTAAGGGAATAATGTTTAAAGAAGTTTGCTAACTTGAGTTAGAGCACATAAAATGTCTTTCGAAATGTTATAAAAGGAAGTCCTAAAGTTGCTGCTACCAAAAGAATGGTGTGCGCATAAAAAAATGCAGGTTTCTATAAAGTTGTCGTTTTCAAATTTTATTCTGGCATTATATGGCGCACAGTTTTTTTTTTTTGGTGTTTAAAGCAATGAATATTATTGTCTTTAAACACTTAACTCATGGGGTGCCCATTTGAGTTAATTTTGAAATTGGAATCTGAAAGCCCAACATTACTCCATCGAGACCTATGGCTCGACTATAATTGTGGTAAAAAAAAAATAAAAAGGATAAGGACCTTAAATTTTGGAAATGATGTTTGAGTTTCACTTTTATCATTTCAATGACATTTTTGTCACTACAAATTCATAACTACTGCTACATAGCGAGAAAGATGAGCTCATATCGATTAAAATAGAATTCAATGAGCCATGAAAGCTAGTTTTGTTTGACGAAGGAGAAAAGAGTACTAAAGATAGAGAGAAGAAAATGTCAGATTATGGAAGAAGGGTGTCTGAATACCAAGTGTAAATAACTTTTTGACATGATCCGAAAAAAAAAAGAAAATATTTGAAAGTTGCATTTGATGTAACTATATGCTCACAATAACATAGTACGTGAAGATTAAAACATGGAGTATACAATGTCGCTCTTAGTTTCGAATCACTTAGATTCTAAATGGATTGTCGAATTGGAATTAAAATTTGCAATTGAAAATACAATTTAAAATTTTTTATTTGGATATAGAGTAAAAATCGAATTACATTTGATCAAAAAATTAATTTTTTGACCTAATAAAAAACTTGTAACTCCTTTGGTACTGGTGGTTGCCAGCGGCGGCGGCTCAACAGCTGTGTTGTTACAAGAGTCCAACAACAGTTAACCGGCAGCAAAAAATGGTGGTAACAAGGAGGCCGAGTATTATTTACTTCTTGAAATTATAATTTCTAGCTTGCAACATTACAATCGGGAATGGGCCAACATAGTATAAAATTTAATTCAATAGATTTGAGTAAGAATCTGAAGCACCATTCCAAATAGATGATCTAAACAATGGAATGGTTCAATCCCATATATATGCAACCATGATTCCAAGGCCAATGCTCTTATTCCAGCGGACCCTTTAAGTGCATTTATCAAATAGCTCAAACCATTGAAAGATGGAGTTCAACTAATTTACTATCTTGTTCTTAGATTCAAACTCTTTTGTCACTATACATGTCTAACAACAACCAAACTCCTACTATTTACTAGGTATATGATGAAACGTTTGACAGTGACTACACTGTGACTTGCTTAGCATCCAATTCAAGTGTTTGTTGAGCTCCAAGTTTTAAACCACAAGCAAATTTTCTCATGATGAACCGGTTGTAGTAATAGTTATCAATACAGCACCGTAACAGTTGGTACAAGTTAAAACGATACAAAGAACATTATATATACCACTACGATTAAGGTCTACAACAGTCATGCTTGCCAAAGCCCCTCACTCAAACACCTTCCAAATCAAACTTACACGAATTTTGTTGAAATCAAATTAGTTAGTAAGATATTTCTTAGCAATGATTGCAACAACAAGCTTCTCAAACCACCTACACATTGTCACAAACTAAGATAGCATTTGAAAACACTCTTAGTTTTGGTTTTCTGTTTCTAAAAAAATAAAAACAAAAAATCAATTTATCATTTTTTTTACAAAAACAAATGGGTAAAGTTTGATTGCCCAGTTTTTTATTTTGGGTGTTTGATTACCCAGTTTTTGTTTTGAGTTTATTCTTTGGTGGTAGTTTGCGGTGGCGGTGGCCCGCGGCGGTGGGCGATAGGTGTGGTGATGGTCTCAAAATAAAAACCAAAACTGAAAACCCAAAACTCTTAAACGAAGTTTTAAAAACAGCCCTGTTTTAAAAACTAGTTTTCAAAACTGAAGAAAAAAAATAAAAATTGTGTGTCAAACGCGTTTATTTTCTCCGCTTTATAAAACTGGAGAAAAAACTGAAAAAATAAACGTTACCAAACAGAACCTAAGAAAGGGTGCTGGTATCTTAACAATTCCCAAACGTACCATCATAATATTTAGTTAAGTACACTCTCTAGCATGGTATTTACAACTTTGGTCAACAAGTTATTCATAAAATCTTTAATTTGGTTTCAAAGAGAGACCAAGTTGTCTTTAACTTTAAGTGGTGTGAACAGAAGCAAGTATTGTGTACTAAAGTTGCTGTTTTGAAAATTTATTCCAGATTATATGGGACACCCAGATTGTAATATTTATGACCATAAATATCACTATCTTTGATAACTCATAGTCTGCGGATTGGAATTAATTTACAAGATTGAATTTCAAAAGCCCAACATTAGTCCACTGAAACCTATGGGCCAACTAGTGGTGTATAAAAAAGAACAAGAGATGAGGAACTTGAAGGTCCTAAAAGCTCAAAAGTCACGTATGAATTTCACCTTTTGTACTTTGAACAACATTCGGTCACTAGTTTTTATATGGTCATAGAGCATATAAAGTAGAGCTCAAATTGACTAGAATGGAGATTAAATATCAATTGCATGAGATTTTAACACCAAAAATTTGCATTACGCCATTAATTCATTGTTCTTTTCAGCAAAAAAATCAATCATAAAAATACCAACGAAGATCACGCACATTCTTGCCGGCAAGAAAATAATTGGTTTCCGTAAGACAAAAGGAAATTATTGGCAGGTGGCGGCTACGCGTGCCATGACAGCTAAAAAAAAAAGGAAAACTATGTGAGAAGTTTCTTCATTATTTTTTGGTGTATTATTATTTGCTCTAACCCCCTTCTTATCAACTGTCTTCCTCATCTCCTTTTTAATAGTGAAAGATTATTACTAATAACTTCTTACGGCATTTTTATCGCTACATATAGCGAGAAAAATGAGTTTAAATAAACTAAAATACAAGTCAAAATAAATATTACATCAAAAAGAATTTTAATGTGTAAGTACCTCTTGCAAAGAACTTTAGTACGTGGTCTTTAGGAATTGTGGAGACAGAACTCATGCACTATTACAGAAAACTCACTCTAGAGCATGTTTTCCCAATGCATTAATTATTTTTTCAGCAAAACTTTCAATCGCAAACAACAAAATCAAGCACCTTTCCCTGCACCAAGTCAAGTCAAGTCAAGTCCGGGACCACTGCCAAAATATCACCTCCTAATTCGTTCTTATCTTCAATGTCGCCAACCATGAAGATAGGTTACTCGTGCCATGACAGCAACAAAAATGGAAAAGAAGGGTGCAAAAAAAAAAAAAAGATACCAGAACTCTTCCAAGTCAACCAGACAGAATTCTTTCCAAGTCCAAAAGCAAGAAGCCTTTCAAGTCAATCTGACAGAAGTCTTCCAAGTCGGCCAAAGAGACGTCTTCCAAGTCAACCAGCCGAGTCTACTCTCCCAAGCCAGAGTTCTGTCAGCCTGAAGACTCAAATTCTTTAAGTTGGAGGATACATCATTCAAGTTTAGAAATTCTAGTCGTCTATCATGTCAGACATTCAAAGCCGTCCCTCGCGTCAGACATTCAAAGTCGTCTGTCGCGATGGACATTCAAAGTCATTTGATACGGAATTCATCAAGTTTTCGAACAAACTCAGTCAAATTTGCCATCTGATCCGAAAACAAGCTGTCAAGCCTTCAATCAAGCGTTGGTCAAGAGAAGAATCTGAGGGCCTTTTCTTTGTATAAAGATTTATTCAGAGAATTATACTCTCTTTTCAAATTAAAATTAAATTTCATTTGTCGCTAATTTTCTTGTCTTATCTTTAGACTCAAAATTTGTGTGTACAGTTATATTTAAGACTATAAATATTACTTTCTTTGATGACTCGTAGTCTGCCGGCAACTCTTGCCATGACAGCTACAAAAAGGGAAAAGATTGTGTAAATTATTGGTAGGTGGCCAGCTACTCGTGTCATGATTAATGTTCTTTTTAATAATAAAATATTGTTGATAATTGCTTTTTGTGACGTATTTTATTTTGATATAGCAACAATTTTAGATCGCCGGATAAGGAAATGATGTCTAAGGAAGTTTGCTCTAACTGAGTAGAAGCCAAAAAAAAAATGTCTTTCAAAATGTAAGCAAATGCTATAAAAGGAAGTCCTAAGCTGTCTATAAATTTAAATGGTCTATCATGATTGAGTAAGTGGTGTGTGCAGAAAAGTGCAAGTTTAGGCAAAATTACTCTTTTCGACCTTTTTTCTGAATTATATGGCACATTCTAATTCTTATGTGCAACAGAATGAATCCCACTATCTTCAAATACTTTATTCATGCTTGTTATTTTGAGTTAATTTTTAAGATCAAATTTGAAGAGCCAGCATTACTCTAACGAGACGTATGGCTCGACTATTGTTGTGGGGGGAAAAAATCACCTCCTCGTTCATTCTTGTCGTCAATGTCCCGAACCATGAAGATGGATTTTTGTTTGGCTGAGGCAGAGAAGCGTTGTAGAGAGCGAAGAAAATTTCTATTAAGGAAGAAGACACAATGTCTGGATATTAAGTGTAAATAACTTTTTGACATCGCCAAAAAAGAAAACATTAATGGAAGTGAATATGATGAAATTATATGATGGAAATATAAAAGTATGTGCGGGACTACTAAAAGTGCATTTTAATCTAGTAGCCGAAAGGACTAAAAGATGCCTGTTAGATTTAATTAAACTTAAGACTCTGAAGGGATTGTCAAATTAGAATTATAAATTGTATTTAGAAAAACTAAAATTCGTTGTTTGGATATACATAAAATTTAAAAATCAAATATCATTTCTTCATAAGATTAATTTCTTTAATCAAATTTGCATCGGGCAATAGTAGTGGCTACCGACGGCGGTAGTCTAGCAGAGGTCGAGCATCAATCCATCGACAGTAGCGTGGTCGCAGCTGGTAGACCAAGTATTAGTTCCCTCTTGAGACAATTAACTTCTGGCTAGCAAGATAGCAGTTGGGCACAGGCCAAAATACTATAATTAATTCAATAGATATGGCTAAGGATCTGAATTTCCATTCCAAATTGATGATCCAAACAACAGAATGCTCCAATTCTAAACACAACCCGAATTCCAAGGCCAATTATGTGATTTAGTTAGACCCTTAAAGTGCATTTATCAAATAGCTCATACGATTGAAAGATGGAGTTCAACTAAATTTACCATTTTTCTCCGAACTCTTTTGTGGTTACATATGTCTAACGACAATCAAACTCCCTTAGTAAGGGTTTGGTGAAATATTTTTCACTAACTTCATCGGAATTTGCTTCTCCTCCAATTTAGTTTTAGCACCAAGTATTAAATGGGAAGAAAGTTTTCTCACGATGACCAGTTGCAATGATAGTAATTAATACGGCATCGCAAACGGATGATACAAGTTGAAATCGTACAAAGACCATTTTTCGTACAAATCGTAAAAAGACCATTTTTTGTACAAGTCGTACAAAGACCATTTTTCGTACAACTACGACAGCCGGAGGAGATGGCGCCAACGGTATCCACCTCCTCTGGCTGCCGTGACAGACGATGGCAACTAGTGGAGATGGCGCCAATGGCAGCCACCTCCTCTAGCTGCCGTGACAAACGACAGCCACTGCCACCAAAGGCAGTCTCCACAACTGCTAGAAGCTGCTACCCCACTAGCATCAATGTGCGCGGTAGCCGCCACCACAGTAGCCCCAATGCGGGTGGTAGCCGCCAAAGTTGCCAGCTTTCACCTTCGCCACTATCACCTGGAGCTAACTGCCACCATAGTTAGCCAGAGCACTCGTTACCATCACCACCACTGTCAGCCCTCGGTAGCCACCACCATCGTCGATAGCTCCACCTTTACCAAGAAATGCAACCATTGCCATCATCGCCGTTGCCTGACGCTTATACCACCATTGTCGACAACCACCTCCACTTCTGTAGGCAACTGCTGCCACCAGCACTGCAGCCAACAGCCACTGTCACTGCCACGACCGCTAACAGTAGATACAACCACTGCCACCACAGCTGCTCCATTTCTCGTTTAGTTAAAAAAAAAGTTTCTTTTGTTTTGATCACCCCACTTAAACCCACATAGACCCGCCCAACTCAATCCAATTAACTCAATTTTTTCTTGGGTTAGTGCTCGTTGCATTTTAAAGTACGTAAGCTTAGAAACCCCGCCCAAGCCACCCATGTTGCACCCTTCTCACACCCGTCAATAACCAGTCATAATCACGGTTACTCTTGACAGTTCTTTGAAGTCGAGATAGAGAGAATTATGAAGATGATGTTGGAATCTTGGGATTCTGGTATTGAAGAGTCAGGTGATAACGATGGAGATGAAGATGGTGGTGAGGGCGAGGAGGAGTGGCCAAGTGGTAGGCCTTTGAAGTGTTTCCCGGAAATGAAGAAAAAAGAAGAAGCAAAAAATATTTTTATAACCAAAGTACCTATAAGTTTGTAACAGAATGGTAACAAAGGGACAATTTTAGTGATGAAACATATAGAAATAGTATTTTACGGACAAAAATGAAAAATTGAGCATAATTTAAGGGATCAAAATGAAATTATCCATTCGTTTAATTTTTTTTTCCGTTTGCTTAAGGAAAGGTTCCTAAACTTGATTCCCTGCGGATAAGCATAATTTCACTTGGTTCAAGGGTAATATATGATGGGTAACTGTGATGACATGTATTCATAATTACCTAATTTTCATTTTATAGTAGGATATTAAAGTTAATTTACAAATTAGAACATTTTGATGGAGCCATTTAGTAGGCATAAGCCGAAAGTGTAAGGTACCCATCATACCCATTTTGAAAGTTGCTACTTGTTTTTATTTATTTCGATGATATAGTCTTTTTATTGGGCAAAATAACCTTATTCAAAAACAAACTCTAATTTCTATACTTTAATATTTTTGTACTAAAAAAATGGGGGTGTGTAGCCCAAGCATCCACATGAAAAAATCTGAAGCAAAACATTCTACACCTAAGAGAATTAAATAAGTTAAAGCTCGAAGTGCAAGCGATAGAAATGTTGGCAATGATGGTGGTGAAGATGAGGTAGAGTGGTTTTAGTGAAGTAGCCAAAGTGGGTGGGCTTTTTACTGTTGACCGATATGTAGAAGAAAGACATGGAGAAGGGAATAGTTTTGAATAACAAAATTACCCTCAAGTTTTAGGCAGAAATTGTAACAAAGGGACCATAGTTCAAGGACATCAGATAGCAAAAAAAGAATTTTATGGACAAATTAAAATCGGCCATAGTTCATGGGATCAAAAGAAGGGTCCAAAACTTGATTAACAGTAAGGTAAAATACTAAGAAACATAACTTTGCTCGATTCACGGGCAATATAATATGGGTAATTATGATGACATGCATTAGGATAATCTAATTTTCCAGTCAACTATCAAATCTTAAATGTTAATTTCACTGATTAACCACGCAACTTAGAAAAACTTTGACCGAGCAAATCTACTATGCATAAGGCAAAAAGTGTTAGGAACCCATCGCACCATAACTAAAAGTCTCTAATGGTTTTTGTTTTGTTTGATGATACTGTTTGTTTTATTGGTCAAAGTAACCTAATTTAAATACAAACGGCAATTTATGTAATTTAATCTCTTTTGTACTATAAAAAGCTGGAGTTGCGTTGCCTACGCTCGAAAAAATTAGGAACAAAACCTTCCTAATTCTGACCCTGATGCTGCGTTTAGTACACCAAGTAAGGACACCTGATACGATAAAAATAATCTTATCCAGTGTTTGGCCACGCATGTAAGGGTCCGATGAGGTATTTGATGGACAAGTTTTATCCCACCCTAGTGGGATACTTCTATTCCAGGAGTGGTTTCATTTTTATGCTAAGCACTTGGGATAAAAAAAAAAACTGATGGGTAAAGGACCAGGGAGCACTGTAGCACCCACCACCGGCATAATATTCACCAACCATCGTCATTGCAGCACCCAATGCCACGACCCTTCTTTGCCAACGAGTAACAGGATGGTGATTTAGGAAACCAACGATTGGTGATGGTTGAGGAAATTGGCGGCTGGATTAGGCGATTGGCGATTGGTGGTGGATGGGGCAATCGGTTATTGTTGTGGTGATTCATGGTGAAGATCATTAGCCATTTTTTCTGCTTGATGTTCATAAGTGTAGAACTCCACACGGAAAGTGATTGAGTTTACAAACCTATACATAAAGGTAATATATTGTATATAAAGGATCATTGCTTACAAGTTCCCAAAAAAGACCGTCAGTACAATCCTTTCAATCTCTTTCCTTATCATCCCAAACAACCAAGTGGATATACCACAAAGTTCTTCTAATCTCATTAGGGATGGCAATGGGATGGGTCAGATGCGGATCTGTTAAAATCCGAACCCACCCCGCTACTCATTGAACTTTGCCCCATCCCGCACCGGGTTATGTATGTAAAATACCATAACCGATCCTATGTGAATTTAGAAAACCCGTTCCCGCCTAGTTCCGCCCTGCCCTCGCTGTAGCACCCAAAAAACCCAAAACCAACCCAACCCGCCCCGTCCCCCTTCCTTTCTGCTTGGGTTAACAATGGACAAAGTAAGATTTGCTTTATGTTCTCTCTCTTCCTTATTCCCATTGTGCGAATAGTGTAGTTGCCTGACACAGTTTACAAATATATGGATCTTTAATATCTATGTGGAGCAGAAACAATATACGGCATATGAAACATGAATCGTTGCACTACAATGTCCAGATATTTTGTTAAGAAAAATTCCTAGTAGGACCCTAATTGCTAACATGCATCTCTAGCTGAGAAATCTTCTAGTTAGATTTCAGAGACAGTGTACCCTTACTTGTGAGCTGGTCTACGGTGATTGAAAGGGTCACCTGTAATTGAATCCAATCGAGGAGCTGATGCTATTGTTATTCTGGAGGATGTATCTGGATCTATTACATTAGCGGAAGAGACGAGGAGACCTTCGGCTTCCTCCATTTGCTCTCAACTATCAATCGTGTTTGAGTGGGCAGATCAGTGTACCATCGTAAGAAGTGTTCGTGGCCGTGAGATCTAGGGTTTGCTAGAAAAGAAAGAACATATATATATAGTATATGATAGACGGCTAAGATCAACTAAAGTATTAGGGGACGGCTATCGGGGCGGGTCGAATTGGGGTGAATACCATACCCGACCCTAACCCGCTGCGGATTTTTTAAAAAAATACCATACCCGCCCCATGACCCGGTCAAAGTCAAAAAAATCCGTTCCTACCGGGTCGGGGCTGGGCGGAGATCTGCGGGTTCGGATTTTTTTGCCATCCCTAAATCTCATTTAGAAACACCAAGTAAAAAGGGACATTCAACACTCAACTGATACAAATCACTTAATTCTTGATTTTGAGTCTTATTTTTTCTTTCTTTCTTTTCCAAACATTCTGTTTATAATGTGCTTATGCCTTCTACCTATAGGGGCTTTTGTTTTGTTTATGTCAATCAACTAATTGGTACAGGTTACCATTTACTGCGGGCGTGCGGTTTTTAACTTGATTATTCAATTAGTCAAAGTTTCTATTCTAAACATTTTCTTTTCATTGGAAGTTTCGGTTTAGAAAAGTCCTCATGTAAGATACCGAAAAGAACGCCATAGTAATTATAATTTGCTAGCAAGTGCAAACGGAATCAAATAGTTGATTGCTGATCAACACTATGAACCTGATAGCCATACACAAAAAGCTTAAGAATAAAAACCAAAGATAAAAGGACGAAATAATCCTTAGAATATGTAGTTGGTTTAGATATTTGGATGTATGAATAGTGCCTCCCTTTTCTTCACTGGCTATCTACCTAGCTATATATATTTCTAACTGGAAAGTTTTTCTATATGTGAGCCGACAATCAAATTCACAAATAAAAGAAAATGAACAAACAGGCTATAACAAATCTTAAACAAATTCTGCAACTATTGATTAAAAATGCTATCTCCTTCATCCCTTAAAATCACGCAAGTTTATAAGTTAGTATGTGTAGCTCAACAGTTACACAATGAAAAATCACGTTGGGTAAGAGAAAGGCATGTTACCTTTTGATTAGCAGAACCAGTCCGGTACATGTACTTGAGAAATAGATGTATTTTGAACCAACTTGACAAACCATTTCATCAACAACTTCCATCTCCTTCCTTGCAGCTAGCTTTTTTAAGAATCTACTAAGCCATGCATCAAGCTTATATATTTCGTAAAGAGAATGTCTTCATATTCTGTTACCTTTGAAACTTTGCTTGAGTAGATCATAATGTTAAAAGGCTCACTTCCCTTTTCAATTGACTGTCTAATGATTCAATCCATTCTATCTCCAACATCTCCCACTTTATACCAAGCATGTCCATCTAGGCAAAATGTTGAAGATCAATTAAAAAAAAAATTCTACAGAATATAAAACTTGCATAATGTTCCTACCGGTTCAAATTTAGCACATGAACAACTAGCCCTAAAGTCTTTAGTAACAATAAATTGTTTGCCATTCTCCTTGTCTACAATTTTCAAACCCACCGTTTATTTTGTAACCTCAGGTTCCTAACTCGATGTTATATATGTTCGAACAACTAAAACTAGCATTCCCCTCTTTATTCAAGACCTCAAACAAACTACAAGTGTAGCCATCGCTGCCTCTTCCTTTAATCGGATCACAGAAGGACAAGACTGACTGTGAATTCATGGTCTTGAATCGTCATCTTCGTAGTCAAACTTCGATCATAAACTACTTTCTCATAATTCTGAACTAACTCAATTGACATGGTATTAAAAGAAACATACTCGCAAAAAGATGAATGTATGCTTTCACGTTGTCCACTCATGGTCACGCCAGCAAAAAAGGTACATTTGAGTAATTTTCTTGCCCAAATGTGCATGTAGGTTATCAATGTTTTGGATCCAACTATTTTCGCTTAGTTCATACTTCTTATTCAAATCCACCCATCCGGCCTCAAAATCTACAATAGTTGAGTCGTAACGAAACTACATGGCTTTTTGATGTGCAATGCGCAAAAGTGACATCGAGCATATGAATAGACTTTGGGAATTGCATTTCTCAGGCTCCATCTTGATCAATGATGACTGCAGTCGAAGCTCTCTCAAATATGCACAGTAAAACGTAGAATAGCCGCACAAGATGCTGCCTCTTTCTCATCCCTTTTCCATGCAGCTCCAAACCATATAAACTGCTTATGGTGATTCACTCCAAAAAATGGATCAAATGGCATCCTAAAGTTTTTAGTCATATAAGTCACATCGAACACAACAACATCACCAGAATGTGAATATGGTACCCGTGACGGGCCGTTAGCTTAAAAAACATGTAACAAAAGAAACATTTCCAGCTAAATCCATGGCAAAATAATAGCTATCTTCAAATGTAGCCTTCTCATGGAAATGTTTAACAACCACATACGTTATTTTCCCTTGCAATGCGTAGACTACTAGAACAGTATCCTGGAGTCATTTCAGGTTTTGCACTAGGCTTTATCACATTCACAACCCTGTAATCTAAGAAGGATTCAAGCCCTTATAGTTAAGGTCAGACACAAGAGACATCGATACCTTTGTACTATATGGATGATGCTTGATTACTTTTGATGTGAGCAGTAGTAGTGAGAGGATGGTTGTGAACATCTTGAAATTTGTTGACAAGACATACTCCAAGAATCTTTGAGAAAGTAACCAGAAGCATCGTCCCACAAACGGTTCTCAGGTCCCTGCACCTCTGTTCATTCTAATTCAGTCCCTTATCATCTAGTTTTTCTAAACTCTGCTTGTACCATACAAACTGCCCAAAATTTGGACAACCAACGCTAAAAACAGTGTCCAACACCTTGCAAAGAATTAAAAAAGGTGTTATATAGACACTTTCCCAAGTCATTGAATATGTTGTATTTAAATTACTAGTGTAGCTAGGAAAAAAAATTGGGTTAAAAAGCAACAAAGCCTTGCGCGACGAGAATTTAACTAGAAAATATTTGTACTTGTATCCACAATTAAATTACCTCCATCTTCTGGAACGTCAGAGGCCCACAAGTCAGGATGCTGTTAAGAAGAAAGTGCACGTTGCCTTTCTTTATCTATACTACTTATAAAAGTACGAATGTTGTAAATCATTTATGAACAATTACGTCCTCCGTTAATTACGTCATTAATACTCTTAGTTCCCTTTATGACTGCCTACTAAATTTGGTTGAAATCAAATGAACATTGGGTAATGAATCTATTCTAATCATTGGAAAATAAAAAGTGTGATGATAAAGAAAAACAAAACAAAGAAATCACTTTCTTACTCTCTTTTTTACTTTGGTTGAAATGATATAAATATTGGATAATGAATTGGGTAAAGAGAACTGTGATTTTTTATTCTTGCATTTTTTGGTTAGAGCAAATAGTTAACCAATTGAAAACTGAAAAGCAAAAACAAAAGGAAAAATTGAAATTTGTGAAAAACCAGTGAAGAAACAAAAAAAACTATTGGAAAAACAAAAACTGAAAAAAGAAAAAAAAAACAGGATTAAATATGCATAAAAAATGAGAAAAAATAAGGCTTAAATTTGGCATCAATTTGAACTGAAAATCTAATTACTTATTACAGTTGAAGACTAGGTGCTTTGCATTTCGTATTGATAAAATGCAAAGCCCCTGGTCTTGAAAATTATGAATCTTAAGTGTATATTATAAACTAATTTAACATATTACAAAAACAAAGATATAGATATAGATTCGTTCTTTCAATTTCTCCATTTGTTTTTCTGTTCAATAGCACAATCAAACATTTCTCCAATCTAGAAACCTAAAAAAAAGATTTCCAAACATTGAACTGATTATATTTTGGAACATTAAATATACATTTCTTCAAAAATAAGTCACAAAAAAATAAGGACATGTGAATTATATTAAGTCACAAAAAATTATTCTCGACCACATCCACGTGCAATGCACGTGTTCAATACTAGTGTTAAGAAATGGTTTGATACTACTAATCGACCTGCTTCTAGATTTACCATCGTGTAATATTGTTGTGGGGTATGCAGCTAACAAACCTACATCTACCATGAAGTGGGATAGGTATGTAACATCCCAAATATTCGGAGTATTGAACAATCGTTCGATCAATTACTTGTTGACATGATCAACTTCGACTTAATAAACAACTTTCAATATATGTCATAGCTTTTAATCAATGCAATAATTCAAATGCTTTAAAATAATTTGTCATAGATGAAAAGACCAAATTTAATTTATCGACATAATGAACTAAACAATGTTTACCCACGCAGGGGTTATACTAATCAAAACAATAAAGGATAGTCGTTCACTTAGGCTCTAAACCCATCCTCAAGCAATCTACTGACCATTACCTGCAAAAGGAACAAGGGTGAACTTTTGAGAGCTCATAAAGTCGCTCAAAGACTAAACAAAGTGATTACAAACAATTTACAGGTTCAATTTGATGACAAACTTTCCAAAGAGTTTAGAAGTGATCACAATTAGTTCGACAACCATATTGAAAATAGCAATAGCAAAGCCACACAAACAGTGGATAATAACAATGGTAACTACATATGCATATCTACGATAACTAGTCCATCAAGATACTAACATGCATGCCACGCCGTAAACAAACCATCCTTATAACACTTCCAATACAGACCATTCTAATAACGCCTCCAATACAGACCATCCTTATAAAATCAATACAATATCTCATGTCAATATTCAAAAGAACAATAATTGCTAAATCAACATGTAATTCGATGCTCAACGTGCAATAAGAGCATCATCATGAATTTCAATAATCGATTAAGACTCAGAATTTAATATTTATTTTTAAAGGCCCTAAATGAATTTAGAAAATGTTAACTTGCGAAAAGTATTAAAAATACTATACATTTTTGAAAAAAATTGAAACCTTGTAGAAATTCTAAAATGGCTTAATGTACCTCGTCGCAAAATCTAGTTAGCCAAACGACCACCATGCGCCAACCCCACACAGTCACATACTAACCATTCTGTCAAAATATACACAGAGACATAAGGTACAGCTATACCACTACGGGGTACACCTGTGGAAGCACATGGTACACCTGGACAAGAGTGGTACAACTACACATGGTGCCACACTACTATCTACATACCCCTTGCAGCCATTACACACAGCAATTCACACGTGGTACACACGCGCGCGCGCCACGCACACACACGGTTACACCCCCCCCCCCCCCTCTCGCATACACATATTGTTACACATATTACAGACACACATACACAACATACACTCCAAACACACGCATGCTCACACACACACACACATAATTACACACTGTTACAATTACACAAATATTCCCACGCAATAGCAGAAGGAAGGGGGTGGCACAGTGGGTACGTGCCTGCCTCCACCGTTTGGCATTAAGTAGTTTTTGTACTATGAGTTTTGTATTAATGGTTTTGCTACTTTGGTGTCCCCTCAAAACTTATAGATTTTAAGAAATTTTTTTAAGTCATTATTCTTTTTCAATATTACACAAAATCATTCTTACCACATAACAATCAAGAAATTCTAACACTTTAATTTATTTTGACTTTTGTTATCATAGATCTTTACTCGTACGTCAATTCCTTTTCGAAATATTTTATTGATTTTAATATCCAAAGTAAAGTGTAACTACAAAATGTGTAATGCGAATTTTATTTCTTAAAACAACATTTAAGCTTCATCTTTATTAGTTTTTAACCAAACATGTTAAGATACCTTTAAAATATTACATTGGTGCCCACGATATACAAGATTTTTTACTTTGCCATTTCACCCACGGCACACACACATACATGCATACCCACACAGTTAGACATAATATCACTCATATTACATACACGCATATCCAAATCACACACTACACACACACCCATGTCACACATCACACACATCCACGCACGCACACCCACACAGTTACAAACACCATACATACATTGTCACACATATTACACATATAGCAAAAACTCAGGAATGCTATTGTTATTCCAGGAGCTCAATTATTAAGAAATTTTCTAGCGTCTTTTGGCCAGTTAGATGTCTATTGGGATGGTCCTTTATTCACTTGGATTCGGGGTTCTCCTGAGTAGGGGTTGGTTGGTATATGATATATTAGATCGAGTTATGGCATCTACTTCTTGGATTTTACAATATTTGCACGCAAAAGTTAGGAATCTAGCCATACAACTATCAGATCATTCCCCAATTTTATATGATACATGTCTGCTTCGCAGTACTTATTACCTGCCTTGGCGCTTTAAAGCCCTATGGTTATTATCCCCACATTTTTTTATGGTAATTAGAGATGTCTAGCTGTTGCCTTCTATTGGTCCCCACTCTTTCAAATAATGAGTAAGAGTAAAATCCTGTTGCGAGTTTTAAAAAATTGGAGCTCGACTAGTTTTGGGCAATTAGAAGCTTAAGATAAAATACACGCTGCGGCGCTTGTTGTTTTACCAAGGTATGTGTCTGTTATCGTTAGATTCTTGTTAGGAGGAGTTTTTGCTACGTCGTAAACTTAATTTCTTGCTGAAATGTGAAGAGGTTTTCTATCGCTAAGAGGGCCAAAATCAATCGATTAGATTAGGGCAATCGTAATATAAAACTTTTTTACACTTCTACAATCATTCGACGTAGGTCAAATCAAATTACTTCTTTAAAGGATAGGACTGGGTCACTAATTTATGATGTAGTTTTCCTTTCATTCACTCTCGTCCTTGCATTTCTCACTACTTAGACTTGCATTTACGCCTGAGGAAGTTAAGAAGGTGGTTTTTGAGCTAGGAGGCATGAAAACACCGGGACCTAATTGTATTCCAGCAGTAGTCTATAAGAGATGTTGGGGATTTATGGGACCTTTAGTAACTACTACAGTCCTCTCATTTCTTAATTTTGGACAAATGCTTTCGGTGACCAATCAATCTTTTGTTACCTTAATTCCTAAGCAGTCGATTTCAAAATCATCTACGGATTTTAGGTCCATTAGTCTCTACAATGTCATTTATAAAGTCATCTCCTGGTTACAGGAATGACTCGCATCATCAGTGACATCATTTCCTCTTTTCAGAAAGCATTTATCTCTAGACGTAGTCTTTTCGATAATGTCTTTCTTGCTCAAGAACTCACTAATTGTGTTCGGACTAGGAAAAAAGGCTGTGTAGTTTTGATTTGCTCAAATTGGATATGAGTATGGCTTTTAACGAGGTGAGTTGGGAATTTCTTCAAGAAGTGCTTGTTATTTGGTTTTCCTCACTTCTGGATGAATTTGCTTTTGCAATGTGTAAGTACGATATCTTACTCAATTCTTGTTAATGGAGCGTCAACAACTCCTTTCAAGCCTCGTTGGGGCATATGGCAGGGTGACCCTTTATCACCTTTCCTATTCATTCTCTATTCTGAAATCTCATCCATGGCTTTACTAGAAGCTAAACATCAAAATAAAATATTTGGAATTAAAGCTGGAAAGCTTTTGCCTGCTATAACTCACTTAATGTATGCCGACATATTTACCTTTTCCTGCATTTGCATAAAAATGTCACCCAGAGTATCACTGCAGTTCGATCGGTTCTAAATGGATACTATTTGATGTTGGGTCAATGTATCAATTGGGATAAACTGAGTTTAGCAATTAACCCCAATGCTTCAGCAGAGTTGAGAACTTTAATTCAGCAAGAAATTGATATCAACGTGAATGGGGATTTTGAGAAATATCTAGGAATTAATTTGGATATTGGTGTAAAAAAAAGAGATATTTACCGGCATTGTTTAGAGAGTACAAGATAGGTGTGCACACTAGTTAGGGCTTCTTCTGAATAAAGCAAGTCACGCTACCCTTATCCGTTCGGCGCTTTCTTCCCTCATCGGTCACTATATGTCTGTATGGCGGTCTGTAAACAGCTAGATCAGATATTGGCACAATTCTTGTGGCCAGGAGATGCGCATCATCGATCTATTGACTGGGTGGCTTGACCAACCATATGTTTACCCAAAAGTCAGAGGTTGACTGGGTTTTTCGGATTTCAAACTCTTTAATCAGGCCTTATTAGTAAAACAAACATGGAAGATTTTGGACCATTCCGGATAGTTTAGTAGCACGCGTGCTTAAAGAGAGATATTTCTTTCAATTGTCTTTTCTAACTGCTAGAAATCCTAGGCAAGCCTCTTGGATCTGGGGTAGTATTTTGGTTGGTCAAAGAACTCTTAAGCAGGGCATACATTGGAAATTTGGGAATGGGTGCTCTATTTTTGTCTGGTGGATTGGTGGTTACCATCAATGCCACCTGAGCAATTGCTACCGTTCTATACAGACCTTAATAAACACTAGCAGATTTCAGAGTTATTATTTCCAAGTTCGCATTGCTAGAACCTGCAAATCACGGTATGTACTTTTCCTTCAACATTGGTTTCACTCATTTTAAATATTGTTCCCTTGGGAGGTGAGGACGTGCGTTTCTGGCTAGCTGTTAAGGGAGGCATCTTTTTGACATCACATACTTATAAGCTTCTGCAAAGTAATGAGATTCGCAGGACTTCTATACTTTCCTCCATGCCTTCCAATATTTGGGGTAGGGTCTAGAAATTTCCAGTGCCAGAAAAGCTTAAAATCTTTGTGTGGAAATTTCTACATCTTCAATTGGTAGTGTCTACAGAATTACAGAAAAGACACTATCATATCTCTGAAAAGTGTCTGCTTTGTCTACAGTTTCCTGAAACTCATGATCATCTTTTCTTTAGTGTAGTTACACTAATCACATTTGGACTCAAGCATTTGGGGTACATGCAAGTCCTCAAACTAGCTCAGCCTGAGATTGGATTTTACTTCGCCTTACTAAGCCTATCATTCGTAATCAGGGTGATTTATTCTTCCTCGTGAGAGTTTTGGTTTTACTTTGGGTTTTCTGCTGTGCTCGGGACAGTCTTATCTTTAAAAAAAAGGGCAGTTCATTCCGGATCACGTTCTGAGACTTGGTCATAATTTTTTTGTCAATGTCAGATGTACTCTTAGGTTCCAACATCTAATCCAGAAAATAGATATAGAAGTCGTGATATTCATGTGCCAACTGTTGTGCGTTTTGAACACTTTTACCTTCATCTTATCCCTGTGCAATTTTCAGATATGTGTGTATGTTTGTTTCCACCATCCACTGTTTGTTGTGCTATCTCAATTGCAAAGCCAGCCTCGAGCCAAAATAGTGATGATTTAGTTAGTATTGGATGACAATGTTTAGATCAATGCGGATACCAATTGGGTCATATTCCGAGGCTATTTTATCGATTGATGTGTGTTGAAATATATTGACAACTATTTTACTTACAATTTCATGGTTACCAAAAATGAAATAGTTATATCTTATTAAAACCAAAAAGATAACCCTAGAGGGGGGTGGGGGTGAATAGGGTGTTAAGACTAATTAAAACAATTAACAATTAATCACTACAAACTTAGAGGAAAAATGAAGAACACTTTAAAAGCTTCAAACAACAAACCTCAAACACAATAACTTAAGAAAGTAATCTAACCAATCTTTACACAAGTGTAAAACAATAATAAAGAGAGAAGGGTTTAGAGATACTTGACGCTTGAGATTTAGATGGTTCGGCTTGAATTACCCTCAAGCCTACGTCCACCCTTTCAAGGAAGTACCTTGAGAGGCCTTAGAATCCACTAGTATGATCTTCCTTACGGGTCAAGATCGAACCACTTACAATCTCTTGATGCTATACCCACATCAAGAACAAGCTTTGATAATCCCAAAGCTCCAAAGCTTGACAACCCTAAGCTTCGATACAAGAAACTTTAGATGAAGAATTGTGTGCAAAGATTCACTCTCAAGAAGTCGATGTGTACAAGTTTAAGCTCTAGAATAAGATAGATGAGTGTATGATGACTTATGGAAGTGTATATCTCTCAAATGTAAGCTCACAATAAATGCTCTCTTGAAATGGATGAGAAAACAATAAAAACCAAAAGAGATTGAACAATTACTTTGATCTTTGAGTATATGCAAGATAAGAAGGCTTTGAATGCAATTGATGAATCAAAACTATGCCCAAGATGAGTATTTATAGGGTTGGGAATTAATATGACCGTTTGGAGTTAGGTGGAGCATTAAATGCGTCAAACGGTAAATGCAGTCGACTGTAATGTGCCATTGCAGTCGACTGTATTCCCAAAGTAGCTGTTGGAAATTCAAAATTTCTAACTTGCGGTCAACTGTATTGAAATGCAGTCGACTGTAATAGGCTACTGGAAGTATTGCAGTTGACTGCATTAGAATGCAGTCGACTGTAATACCTCACTGCCCAACTTGCAGTCGACTGCATTCCTGAAAATGCAGTTTCCTAGTTTTTAAAGAATGAAAAACTTTTATATGCATGCAAGGGAAACATATGGGCAAGTTCTAGGTTTACAGTCATCATTACGATTATCTCTCTATGTCTAGTTACAAAGAAGGAAATAAAATCATTGTAAAACTTATTCGACGAATTCTTTCTTTGATGCGTTCCGTTGAGAGTCTTTGAACGATTTGCTCATCTAATAGTCTGTTTGCATGATTATGAGATTGTACATGTTGCTTCATCAACTCAATGCATCGTAATCATTAATGTTAGTTATCATCAAAATCAAATATAATCCTAGGTTAAACAACCGTATGGTTAACAATCTCCCCCTTTTTATGATGACAAACATTGATTCAACTAATATGAGATGTATAAGATAATGTATGCAATAGATCAAGACAATCTCAATTTCGATCATTATAAACAATAAGGATAAAATCATGGTTATAGCTCCCCCTATTTTAAGCAATATAGGTTCCCCCTATGTTGAGTAAAAATATGCTCATATCAAATCTACACAAGTATGAATCAACTATTATTCTCCCCCTTTTGACATCATTAAAAATACCAAGGGTGGTGTGTGTGTGTGTGTGTGTGTGTGTGAAAGTGAGCAACATATGTACCATCCATGGAGTAGTCAGTATAGCCAACAAGGGCATCCAAACAAGAAACTGTAAGTGCTTGAATAACCATCAAAAGGTGTACCAAGCACATGTAATAAAATAGCACATAAATTATAAGCCCGAGGCAGCAAGATAAGCGTGAATTAAAAGTGCTAATGCAATGCTATGAGTAGCATCCATGATAAGTTATTTTTAAAATACATAATAGAGTCTGATAAGCATAAAAGAAAACATAAATCATGTCCTAATGCTTAAGGACCCGATGGTGGAGGTGGTGGATGAAAGATGTCATCCTCGGGATACTGAATCCCATAATGATCCTCCATGCGAGAAAGGTGTCGACTGAGCTGGCTATGGGCAAGATCCATCCTACTGAAATCGGTATGCATCTGCTGCTGCATCATGTCTAGGCGTGCTAGGATCGCCTCATATCCTGAAGCAGAAGGACCGAAAGAAGTGCCTGCCTCATGGGTACCCGGAATGACCAACAGAGGTGGATCACGATCAATCCCGTCACCAGCATCTCCCCTAGCATAAGCATCAGTAGCATCATCATCACCATCATCCTCATCCTCATCGTCATCATCATCATCATCAACAATGACATCATCCATGTCAAGCTCAGGTAAGAAGCGGTCACGATCATCTAAAAGGTCCTTCCTACGAAGGGTAGAGTAGTCTAGTACTATGTGCCTAGTAACCTCAATATACTCACCCAGAAGAGGTATGTCAAAGGCAGCAAGAATGCAAGTGAGTAGAAGGTCATAAGGTATAGCTAAGGCAGGATGTGAGGTGCTCCTAATCATGTTCAACATGATGAGACGAGGGAGGTTAAGCGGTGTGCCTCAGCGAAAGAAAGTCAAGAGCTGAACGTCTAAGTAAGAGACGAGTGAAAGACCGCCGGCTCTAGGAATGACGTTATGAGCGATGATATGATGGAACAGACGAGAGAGAGGTGGTAGGTCACGTAGGCTGGGCTTGCTTACAGCCCGAACCTATCGACAATGAAGAGTGTGTCGAAGCTGCCTCAATAGAGAAAGGCCGGTCAAACCAATGAGACTAACCAGCGACAGGGATCAGTTCTAGTGAAAATAAGAAACCACTATCGGGGTGGTTTAGAAGAGTGGCTAGGCGTGACTGTGAGAGTGAAATGCGGCGTCCAAAAACATATGATGTGAGGGTACATGACTCAGTGGAAATGCTCCTTGTCAAATTTGCATAAAATAGGTGGATAGTATCAGGATAATATAGAATAGTGTTCCTATCAGTGAGACGATCTATATAACAATCCTGAAGGTGTCTAAGTACACCTATGCTAGAAAGGAATTGAGTATCTAGTTGCAAACCTAGAGTCAGAGGGGAAGAGAGTTGCGCAGAAAAGCGATCGGCAGCTTAACGGTTTCGATATCAGTTTTGATCAAATTCTACCGAGATAGGCTCGGGCTCGAGTACAGCTCATGAGCGAGACGAACTGGTACGTGCATGTTTCTCTCTTGTCATAGTCTCGATAGCGCTTAATATCAATGTCCTTACCCTTTTCATTATTATCAAGCTTTAATGATGAGCTCATTGGAGTGTCAAAAGCATTTGATTCTTCCATGTCAAATCTCTTGAGTAGCTCTTTGGTGTATTTGACTTGGTTGATAAAGATTCCATCCTTGCGTTGTTTGATTTGCAATCCAAGGAAGAAGTTGAGTTCTCACATCATGCTCATTTTAAACTCCTTACTCATACAAGAAGCAAACTCTTCGCACAAGGATCCATTAGTAGCACCTAATATAATATCATCAACATAAATTTGCTCCAACAATAAGTCCTTGCACTTAGATTTTATTAAGAGAGTGGTGTCAAGTTTTCTTCTTGAAAAATCATTTTCCAAACAAAAGCTACTTAGCCTTTCATACCAAGCTCTAGAAGATTGTTTTAAACCATAAAGAGCTTTGCTAAGCTTGAAAACATGGTTTGGAAATTTTTCATGTTCAAACCGGAAGGTTGAGCCACATAAACCTCCTCCGAAATAAAACCATTTAGAAAAGCACTCTTGACATCCATTTGATAGAGTTTAAAATCTCTATAGCAAGCAAAAGCTAAAAGCATTATAATAGACTCAAGTCTAGCTACCGGTGCATAAGTCTCATCAAAATCAATTCCTTCCTCTTGGTTATAACTTAGGCCACTAATAATCTAGCCTTGTTTCTAACCACGATTCCGGATTCATCAAGTTTGTTTCTAAATATCCATTTTGCGCCTATAATCCTAAAGTTTAGAGGTTTAGGCACAAGGGTCCAAACTTGATTTCTTTCAAATTGAACTAGCTCTTCTTGCATAGCAAGCATCCAAGATTCATGATGTAGAGCTTCGGAGAAGTTCTTCGGTTCAATTTGGGAAATAAACGCTAAATTAACATGTTGTTGAAGAGAGTGTCGAGTTCTTACCCCACTTGAAGGATTACCTAAGATTTGATCACTTGGATGATCCTTTTTGTAAGTCCAATCTTTTGGTAATACTTGAGAGTTTTCCTAATTTGAAGCATCATTGCTTACTTCCTTGTCTCCCACTTGAGAGCTTGATTTTTGCTCCCTTAGATCAATTTCTTTGGGAATGTCTTGTAGCATTTCACTTATATCCAAAGTTCTCATGTCATTGTCCATGTCATCTACATTAACAATGTTAGTCCTCCGAAGAAAAGGATTAGTTTCATCAAAAGTGACATTAATGGATTCTTCTACAACCAAAGTACTTTTATTATAAACTCTATATGCCATACTATTATTAGAGTAACCAAGAAAAATTCCCTCATAAGTTTTGGAATCAAATTTGCTAAGGCGATCCTTCATATTTAAAATAAAGCATTTGCATCCAAAAACCCTAAAAAAGCTCACATTAGGTTTCTTATCATTAAAAAGCTCATAAGGGGTTTTTAACAAAATTTTATCCCAAATAACTCTATTAAGTACAAAACATGCACAATTGACCGCCTCCGTCCAAAAGTACTTAGGTAAGCCATATTGGTTAAGCATTGTTCTTGCCACTTCTTGCAATGACCTATTCTTTCTTTCGGCAACACCATTTTGTTGAGGAGTTCTAGGAGCCAAAAAATTGTGTGATATACCAAAGTCATCACACAAAGCTCCTATTTTTGAATTTTCAAATATTTACCATGATCACTTTGAATGTAGGTTATCAAATATCCTTTTTGATTTTGAACACGTTTTGTAAATAAAGTGAACACATCTAGAGATTCATTTTTGGTAGTCAAAAAGAAAGTCCAAGTATAGCGAGAATAGTTATCAACAATAACCAAACAATATGATTTACCACCAAGGCTAGTTTGATCCAAACAAATCCATATGAAGTAATTGTAAGGGTATAGAAGTAGATACCATTTTCTTCGGTTTGTGGGAGACTTTCTTTTGCTTACCCATTTGACAAGCATCGCATACTTTATCTTTCTCAAACTTGATCTTCAGGAGTCCCCTCACAAGTTCTTTGCTTGAAATATCCTTCAAATGCTGCATGTGCATGTGACCAAGTCTTCGATACCAAAGCCAAGATATTTGACTAATAGCACTAAGACACTTGACATCTTAATTAGCTAAGTCATTTATTTGTATAGAGTAAACACTGTCATCTCTATTTCCTACCAAAATAGTTTCATTATCCTTCATAGATTGTATAGTACAATTAGAAGATTCAAAGATTACTTTAAAACCTTTATCACTAAATTGACTAATACTTAGCAAATTATCCTTCAAACCTTCAACATATAACACATTCTCAATTGAATGTGGTTCCTTACCAGTAGTTCCTTTACCTTTGATTTTTCCTTGT
>JAVXUP010003668.1:0-57788 GCA_033070095.1 Escallonia herrerae | reverse complement strand
CAGCAATCCGTTCAACAATCCTCAGCCTAGCTTCTCTCTAACCAAATAGACTTTCACACCCTTCTTAACGAACTTGCCTCTAATCTTGAGAGTTTGACTAGGATGTAGCATGGCTCTTCAGACTCATTGTTGAGAGGCCTATCTCACTACGGGCACACTGACTGAATGGTTCTTTAACCCGCATCTACAGTACAACCCTCCACTGCCACACTCTCCTCATGTCATCGAAGTTGTTGAAGTACCCACAACTGCTCCGCCACCTGCTGATCCCTCCTCCTCCACTCAGGGTGCTCGTCACTCTACTCTGTCACCTACAGATCCTTCTTCCTCTGCATAGAGTGCTCATCGTCGTCGGCCTCAGATTCTATTTATTTCTTTTTTGACTTTTTGGATTGACTATCCCTCTTTTTATTTGACAAAGCGGGAGAACAATTGATAATTCATTGTAATCATTTTTAACAATTATTTGGTGAATATTAAAAATGTTATTTTAGTCATTGCCCTGTTTGAATGTTATCTAATCAAGGGGGAGTTTGCTTACGTAATGTTAGAATTAATGTTATCAGGAAAAAGGGGAGATTGTTGACTTATCGATTTTGATGATTCTAAATTGATTATTTCTAACATTAAACTGACAACATTATTAAGATAAATATTTCAGGATTTATCCTAATCAAACGAAGACAAAAGATCTTGCCTTGGACAAAGCTCGGACTTGAACTCGGATTGCATTGAAGATGTAGTGATTGAAGTATATTTTTATCCTTTTTGTATTGATTCTAAGTCTTTTTAAAAGATCTCCCATAAATTCAAGTAAAGAACCAAAATCTGAAAGTTTCATTCGAAGGCAAACTATTTCTATTCGACTCAATCGTGCAGTTTTTCTTATCTTGTCCTAAAAATACTTTTCGGTCGAAGCTAAACCCTTTCTGTCAAAGCCAAAGTTTTCGGTCGAAGCTAAACCTTTCAGTCGAAGTCGAAGTCGAAGTTTTCGGTCGAAGCCAAAGTTTCAGTCGAAGTTAATCTTTTCAGTTGAAGCCAAAGTTTTCGGTAGAAGCTAATCTTTTCAGTCGAAGCTAAACCTTTCAGTTGAAGCCAAAGTTTTCGGTCGAAGCCAAAGTTTTCAGTCGAAGAAAAGTTTTCAGTCAAAGGAAATTGAATTTCCATTCTACTCAATCCTTCAGTGCCTTTAACATCTCTTCTCACTGACTTTTCATTCGACTGATTTCTCAGAATTGTACTTTCATTCGAATCATCTTTTAGGCTTTCCCTTCATAACGGTGCTTTCTCTTCTCTACTATAAAAAGGGATCCTTGAGAGCATTTAATACACTTCTTGCCAATCTGAGAAAATTTTACTTACTCCTCTCAAAATACTCTCTCATCTTATTCTCACACATTCATTTATTCTCTATTGAGTGAATTCATCTTTGAGAAAGTATATTGCAAGCTTCTTAGTTTTGGTTCTTGAAAGAATATAGATCTTCCCACCTAAGAAGGCTTAGTCTTAGTTTATTCATTGTAACATCTACTCAAGAAGGAGTTTATCTGTTGTATTACATTGTAAATTTCTTTTCAATTGTAAATTGTTGGAAACCTTGGAGGGATTTCAGAAATTGTACTGGGGTTTGAGCTAGCACCCAAAGCTAGCTGGTTAGTGGAAGGCTCAAGTAAGTCTCCCTTGTGTGGAGTGCTCGGGAACTAGACGTTGGCTGGTGGGCCGAACCAGTATAAATCTCTGTTGCTTTATATTTGTTAATTTAGTTATTGTTCTGTAAATTCAGTTTTTTAAATTTCTGCTGTAAGTTGTAAACACCTATTCACCCCCCCCCCCCCCATCTAGGTGTGTTTAAGGACCTACATGTACTAGCTTGCTTTTCCTGCGAGATTCAAACCAGCCATATTACGCCCTCCCACAAAACGAAAACTCATGTCAACACAAAAAATCAATAATATCAATAAGCTTTAACATAAGCTCAATTTACCAACCTCAATTTAGATTCCAATAACAATAATCATACTGACATAAGTTAGCGTTCGGAATTTCAGAAGAAAATCACAAATAAACAGCAAAAACGATTGCAAATAGTTATCGAATTTAGGCATGACGATTCAGAATAACGGATAAAATAATTATCAAATTTGCTCGGCATGCAATAACATGCGAGAATCACAAGATTTTTGAATAATCGATTCTAGTTCAATATTGAGGTTTCATGAACAATAACATGCTAATATCAATACATAATTCAGAGTTCGACATTAGTCATAAATATATCAAAGGAATACTTATGAGTACGAGTTATCAAAACAAGGGTTCAGACAAAAGTCCTTGCCCAGGGTTCAGATAGAATCCATTTCCTGGATCCGCAGCTAAATTACCCAAACCGGAAGTCTTTAGCTTTAACCTAAACGGAACACTCGAATCATTAGAACAAAGCCTACAGTACAAAATTATAACTTAATTCAGACTCACACATACTCCCAAAATGAACCTCCCACACCGGAGATGTAAAATTACCGAAATGTCTTAGGTGTAAAATTATCAAAATGCCCTCTCGGATTTTAAATCACTCAAACGACCTTCTCGTAAGTAGAATTACTCTAATAATCTTACTGTATGTCAATTTATGCAAAAATACTCTTTACGTGTAAAATTACCAAAATACCCTCTCAGGGTGGTAAATTACCGAAATACCCCTCCGGTGTGGCAAATTACCAAAATACTTCTGGGAGTTTTTGGCACTAGAAAATCTCAAAATATCTTAAAATGCTATTTTAAACATCCTTGTGTCATTTTTGGGCTAAAAAGCATTTTAAAGAAATTTCGTCCGAAAAATCCCAAACCGATATCTAGACCGAGCACTAAAAGTTCAGTTCCGCAAAAAATACTTATCGGCCTCAGAATGGCCCAAAATTTTAGAATATGAATCATATTAGTAAAATAAGATTTTTCTAAAATTTTTAGATCAGCTTGTTCTGCTATGCTAAATAATTTAATAAATGTCTTTAATAAGTAACCCAAATTAGCGCCCTTTGCGGACACCAAAAATTCTCAAAAATAATTCAGAGCGTAGGTCTCGTAAAAAATCTGTGATTACAGTTTTGCACTTTGTCTAATTTTAACTATTTATAAAAATTCAAATTAAAATCTACCTACATAATTTCATATCTTTAGTGACAATAACACCTACTGTTCATATCCACTCAGATTAAGCACACACACTCGAACACCTTAGAACCCACAGTCTTCATCTTCTTCATCACTTCCCTTGCCACACACGCTCCCACAACATACCACTTCACCCATTACACCCATAATTTCACATATATACACACCTAAAACACATTCTCGCACAACACAAACACTTATATACACACATTTACACACACTTCATCCCTGCACACACTTTCACTGAACACACACACACCCCCACCCCCTATTACATGCACCATAGACTCTCTGCAACACATACACTAGACTGTGATAGAGCACACACGCATAGCCTCACACCCTCACCCACGATTTCCTACACCCACACAGATTTCACAAATAACTCACTTAGTCGCACACAATTATAGACACACTCTACACGGTCGTAACCACGATTGTGAACCCACACACTCACTGCCCCAAAACTGCCACCTACACCCACTCACTAAAACACCATTACACACACTAATTTGGGGCTGCTATGGCAGCCCTGTCCTCCATTCGCACACACAAAATCACACTTGCACACACTGTCCAGTTTATATACACACATCACCCAAACACACTAATACACACACCGAAACACACACTAAAAACACAAACAAAAAAAAAGAAATTATCCTTTAGGACTCCTCCAATCTCTTATCTCTTCTCTCTCTCTCTCTCTCTCTCTCTCTCTCTCCCCCCCTCTCATCTCCTCTCCCCTTCTGTTCTTTCTTTTTCTTTCCTTTCCCCGAACTCTCTAGTTTCCCTTTGTTCCTCTTCTCTCATGCTCTATTTTTTGTTATTGCTTCTCTTTACTATTTCTCTTGTCTTTTTTTTTACTACCCAAGTTTGCCTCTTATCCCAATTAACATTATTTAATAATTAAAAAAAGCTTAGTCAAGTTAGATTAAGTAGGAGGTGGCACTTCCCAAATCAATTATCTCTAAGATCTTGACACATTAGTGCACCTTTCTATAATTTGCAAATTGACCCTCAAAGTTTTCAAAATTACAAAATGATCGCAAATGTTTTAAAAATTATATTTTTGCCCCCAAAGTTTTCAAAATTTATATTTTTGTTCCAAATTTTTTTTAAGCATCAATAATCTACTAATACTAGAGCATTGCTAAAAAAATATTGCTCATATATTTTTGTGGTATAGATAGTTATTTTAATCGGCTTTCGAAGTTCAGTTATTACATTCTTCCCCCCATATAAAAATTATATCCTATCTGAAACCAATAAAACAACCCTAGAGGGGGGTGAATAGGGTTTTTGAAATTAATGGGGAACTTAAACAAAACACAATCATGAAATTTAATCAAGCCAAGCAATATTTTAATGAAGATGCTAACTACACAATCTCAAGCAATTATAGAGTAATAAGTAAAGAGATTGAGTTAGAGATACTTGACAAGGAGATTTAAATGGTTCGGCTTGAACTACCCTCAAGCCTACATCCACCTCTTCAAGGAAGTCCCTTGCAAGAGCACTAGAATCCACTAGCAACAATCTTCTTCCGGGTCAAGATCAAAACCCTTACAACACTTGGTGATATCCCCACACCAAGCACAAGCCTTGAATCCACAAAGCTCACCCAAGACTTGACAAACCCAAGCCTTGATCACAATCCTTTTACAAAGATCAAATGTGTACAAAGAAACCCTCTTGAAAAGAAATGAGTACAAATGAAGCTCTAGTACAATAGAGAGATGAGAGAATTGATGACTTGAAGTATGCTCACTCTCAATCAAAGAATTGCTCACAAAGATGCTCTCTTTAATGATGTAAAATCATGAAGATGAAGAGAGAAAGTTTAATCTATGAGCCTTGATGTTTCTCTAATGAATGGAGGCTTAGAATGTGGTTTCCATTGTGTATGATGAAGCCCCAAATCATTTATATAGAGAAGAAATGAAATATAGCCGTTATGGGCATTATATGAGCAAAACTGCCATTGCAGTCGACTGTATTCCCAATGCAGTGGACTAGGTTCTCTCTAAAATAGCTGTTGGTGACCAATGCAGTCGATTGTATTCCAATGCAGTCGATTGTATTACCTTACTGGGTGTCGGCTCACGGAATCCCAAAAATTGGATTGAGGTGCCGTTTTTTGCATTAGAAAGCTAATGAAAATTTTATCAAAATATAAAAATATTAGCACAAATTTTTTATTTTTTTTTATAGAATCTGAGTGAGCTCCAAAGTTCACTCAATTTCAAGAAACGCACTTGTGTGAATGATTATGAACTCACATGCAATGCACAAGGTGTCCTAAGGTCTTTTTAGGTCATAGTAATCAATCCAAGCATCAAACCAAGACTAGTTACATAATAGTAAAGATCAATCATAATCGATAGCAACTTAGCCTTTGCATCCTTTCTTGCTCTTTGACATTGAACTTGATGATGCTTCCATAGCATGTCAACTATAATTTTAAGCTTCTTTGGCTTTAATCCATTTATCCAACTTCTCAAATGTGTTTTCATGAGTGTCATGTATATATCTATTAAGAATCCACTCAAAGCACACATTAGAACATTATCAATGTGTAGTTATCATCAAAACAAGATGTAAGCCTAGGTTATCCAACCATAGGGCTAACACTATCCCTTTCAACTTCTAGGTACTCTGCTTCCGTTGCATCGTTATGATAAGTGTCATATATTAGCGGAGCTATATTCAACTTTGCACCCAAGTTTCTGTTTTGTGAATACCTGACGCAACTATTAATTTAAATTCATGCTGTTAAATCCTGACTCTTTTGAGGGAACATCTCGCCCTAACCATTCCAGAACTTTACGAACGACGACTTAACTAGTACAAAATCCACCGAGCAGAACCTAAACCGCTTCGAATCCAATGTATATCCAGCAGATTAAATCAAGCTCTAATACAACAGGCTACCCCCGCATAATGCTAATACTATATGAGAGATTATATCATTTGCACAATTTACCTAACGATTGCAACAAGCTTAAGGCATATTAAAATGTCAAGCCATAGTTGCCTGTAACTTGCAGTCTACCAAGGCCATCAGTGATAACAATCGCTATAAGCACCTACACCTCGCAGTTCCTAACAGGGATAGCCAATCAAGGACAAAAGTTGTAGCCACCCAACTTCCGCTGCACATTCAAATGCCTCAATGCAACGAGTCCAAACTATTACCGAATTTGTTACCGAGAGACGTGTTATCTTAACATAGCTTTGTATTACATACTTACAGTTTTGCATACACTTCATAGAATGACAAAAAACTATAGCTACTATGAGTTCGTTGCACACCCTGGTGCCTTAAATCAAATAGGTCCAAACTGTTACCAGAGTCATTACAGAGAGATGTGTTATCTTAACACAACGCGAAATATGATTTTGCATTCACATGTTTTGCACTTCCACTAAAGTTTAAAGCTCTAAATTATCACATCACTTCTGATTCAGAGTCACATTATTTACACAAGGCTCATAGCCTTATCCTTCGATCATCCATTTCAGCTAAACATGTAAAACCTTTCGGTTATTAATAGCGAGTAACATATTGTCGATTATCACGTGTGCAACTAAGATTCCAATCATAGACCAAATCATCGAATAGCTTATCCAAACCTTATCAACATTCTCAGAATCTACTCTTGCTCCCAAATTATCTGAGACTTAGGAATCTACCTAACCTCATATCCAGGTAGGGGAACTATACCAATAATGATAACAATAATTGTAATCAGGCAATCAAAACATAAAAATCTTTCACAAAAATCATGCATATTGGCTTTCGGGGTTCAAAACAGAAATTTGTGACATTCTAGAAGAAACGACGGATACAGAAACATTGATAAAGGTCTGGCAGAGCCAAGTCAACCCAACGATACGGAACAATCAAAATTAGAAGGAGTTATTGGTCCTTAACGGTATTCATAACTTTCCCATGGCCAGTGGGTCTGATACTTCCCCATCAAGTCCAAATAGATTCGAAAAAAATAAACAAGTAAATATTCTGAAGAAGGGATAAGCCGACTGAACATGAATGACATCTTCCCCGACGTCTTAGGGTAAGCTGGCATTCAATTAAGTCATACTTGAGTTCAATATGCAAAAGAATGAATCAGATAGAGCAAAATTCCAAATCCCTTCTTGTACCTTTAAACCAAACCTTCAGTCTTAATGCCAATCATCTTTTCAAATTACTATTCTTACTCATAAATTAATTCAGCAACTTAACTGTTGTGCGTACCTTATAAACTTCCCAGATACGACTAGGGTTTTCCCTGAAAATATACGGATACGTGATTAGCAAATCACCAATTCATACCTAGAAGGATATTTAAATCCTGAACAACAAATGGAATAAGGTCCATAGAAGGATCTCTATCCCAAACATAGACTATACATTCACAGAGAATCGCAAAACTGCCAAGACTCTCCTAACAGAGTACTTATCACAATATTTGTTCTTAAAGGACAGATCTTTATCCTCAATTTCTATGCCAACTCAAATAGTATACACGTATCTAATGGGTTAACCTGTAAAGTGCCTGACACTATGTCATCAGACGTGACAACATCCTAAGCGGACATTGAATAAAGTTTAGCTTATGTTCAAGGCCTCTGCCCCTACCAACATTGTCCTCTTTCCTATTGAGGTATACTACTCGATGTTATACCACAATAGGTACACGACAGATTATTTCTTACAAGCAAACAATTTCGAGCTTAATGCTCCACATTGCCATGCCTAACACAATATCCGGGGACTTTATTGCATAGCTCACCACTCTGACTTCTATCGTACTTACCACATAGGGTGGCCAAAAAACTGACCCGCCACCCTGATCAGTACTTTGGGTAGGTCAAACTTTGGAACTCTGTGATGGTTCAACTCTAGTACTTTGAGCTGGTTGAGCGCCTTCACCCTGCGCTCCCTTAAATCCCATATCATGCCTCGATCAAATTTCAAAACTCTATCCAGATCACAATATAACCGAACCGAAGTGGCCCTGAATTCCTGATTTTGGCACAACCTTTAACTTTAGGCACCATGCTATGCTGATTGTAAAAAATTTTGCTACCAACTGTCAGATCCTACAAATCTGTTTAGGGAAAAGTTTTACTTATCTCTCTTCTATCCGCCATGTGTTTACTCATGCCTTCCTCCATTGTCAGACTTAGACTGTTCCAGAACATATGTCAAATAAATAAGTTCCATATAGCTCGTCGATCGAGCTGGGATCATTATATCTCTCAGTTCAAGCCTAATCTCCCATTCAGACTTCTGGTATTTATCTGCCTTCGTCAATAACATCCTTACTGTGAATTTTAGTGAGACAATAAATCATCATTTTAAATTCTTCTATCGACTCCTAATCTCTTTGCATCACATCGAGCAAATTTCCTGAACATCTATTTATAAAATCTTGTACAAATACTGGGCAAAAGTAATTTCTTAAACTGTTCCCAAGTGCTATCAATCAATTGCTGATGAGTTGGACTCTTCACTACCATTTTCAACCACTCATCGGTCTCCTCTCTTAGTTTATATACAACAAATTCAATCTTTCGTCACTTCACTTACAGTTACTCAAAATTTATATAATTGGTTGCTTAAAATTTTCCTCAATTTTGCTAATCCAGTTTACTGCCTCTATAGGGTCCAATAACCCTTAAAACTAATTGCATCTTATTTGTTAAGTTCCCCCCAAGATACTCTCATCTTCATCTTGATGTTATGGTTATGGTTGAACCGGATTTGGTACTCCTGGTTACTGTTAGCCATATTCTGCGACATCAAGCCAGAGTCAGGTTTTTAATGTTCAGAGCTACATCCATCAGTTTAGGGTTCTGTTGTTCCCCCCTCTTAGGTAGAGGTGCCCCTTTACAACCATAAGATTTCCACATAGTGCATTTCCCAATTTAAAGATTGTTTGTCAGGTCTTTCCAACGCCGGGGATGAACCCCTGTTCATCATATATAGTCAATTGGAATCTCATCTATCGAAGACCTCTAGGCCCTCCGTACCATCTCCACTGCCAGAGCTTCAAATGCTGACCATTCTAATACAATAAACAGTTATTAGGGTTATATCATCACGGGTCTAAGGAACAACAGAATGACCAGCCAAAGGCAGACTTCTTTACATTAACATCATCCTACCCCACTCTCATTAATCGGAATAGGATTATATAGAATCATGTTACCTATACTCTATGGTTCCATGCCTACATAATCATATACTTAAGCTCTAAATACCACAAGACCAAACTGCTCTGATACCAACTGTAACGCCCCCAAAAATCCAGAGCTCCGCCGCCCTGAACTCTAGGTCTTTAACCTACCGGATCATATCAAACCTGTCAAATATGTTCACTAACTCATACTTCAAAACATTTAATTCGATACCAACTTAAATTCTTCAAATACAAGCTTACAGAACTGCTTAAACTTGGTATATTAAAACCTAGTTCTTTACAACTCGAGTCCTTATAAAACAATGTGACAGTCCCGACCCACGCAGGGTCTCACATCACTGTAGTGGCGGGCTTACCCAAACCTCACACAGACTCTAACCCATTCCCAAACTAGCTACAGCTTATCATCACCTGTAAAAGGGAATCAAATGAAGAGTGAGCATTTAAGAGCTCCGTAAGGTCGTACAAGGACCAACAAAAGAATTACAAAACAATTCCAAGAATCCAGCTGACGAAGACTTTCATAGTACTTCAAACGATCAAAAAATTCAATGATTTTCCAAAAGGATCCAAATTCATCAGAAATAAATACCAAAATAGACAAATACCATCGTGATGGATTCCAAAATTATCAATAAAAGACTATTTCCAAAGTCATCATTTCTCAAATACAGCAAAGCTTTCTCGAGGTATTTCAAACCAAGTGAGATAATCCTTTCTTAGTCATTTCCGTAACAATCATAATACATATGGTGCAAATAAAATAAAAAATCAACGCTGATCCGGGGCGGTTACAATGCCACTCAGGTAAAGTTGGTTGTGTACACATGCATGCTGTACCATAATAAATACTAGTCCCACTGGGTACTAAGCTGCTTTTCATGCAGGATTTAAACCAGCCTTATTACCCCCTCCCACAAAACGGAAACCCAGGTCAGCACAAAAAAATCAACAATATCAATGAGCTGTAACATAAGCTCAATTTACCAACCTTAATTCGAAATCCAATAACAATAATCATACTAACATAAGTCAACATTTGAAATTCCAGAAGAAAATCACAAATACACAGTAAAAATAATTGTGAATATTTAGCGAATTCAGGCACGACAATTCGGAAAAATGAATACAAACAATTAACAAATTTACTTAGCATGCAATAACAGGAAATCATCACAAGATTTTCAAATAATCAATTTTGGTTCAATGTTTGGGTTTCATGAGCAATAACATGCAGATATCAATACATAATTCAGAGTTCGACATTAGTCATAAATATACCAAAGGAGTACTTATAAGTACAAGTTATCAAATTAAGGGTTAGGACAAAAGTCCTCACCCAGGGTTCAGATACAATCCCTTACCTGGATCCGTAGCTAAATTACCCTAACCGGAAGGTCTTTAGCTTTAACCTAAATGGAACAATTGAATCATTAGAACACAGCCTACAATACAGAATTATAACTTAATACAGACTCACACATACTCCCAAAATGAACGTCCCTCACCGGGAATGTAAAATTACTGAAATGCCGTAGGTGTAAAATTACGAAAATGCCCCTCTCAGATTTAAATAATCCAAACGACCTTCCCGTAAGTAGAATTACTCGAATAACCTTACTGTATGTCTTTACGCAAAAGTACCTTTTTCCTGTAAAATTACCAAAATATCCCCCGTGATAATAAATTACCAAAATACCCCTCCCCGGTGGCAAATTATCAAAATACTCCTGTGGATTTTTTGCACCAGAAAAATCCCAAAATATCTTAAAATGGTATTTTAAACATCCTCATGTCATTTTTGGGCTAAAAAGCATTTAGAGAATTTTCTATCAAAAATCCTGAACCGGTGTCTGGACCGAACGCTAAAAGGTCAGTTTCGCAAAAAATACCCAGCAGCCTCAGAATGGTCCAAAATTAATATGAATCATATCAGTAAAATAAGATTTTTCAAAAAAATTTAAATCAAAATAGCTTGGTTTGTTATGCTAAATAGTTCGATAAATTTCTTTAATCGGTACCACAAATTAGCACCCTTCGTGGATACTGAAAATTCTAAAAATTCTAAAGCGTACGTAAAAATATCTAGGGTTGCAGTTTTGCACTTTCTCTAATTTTGGCTCTAACTATTTATAAAAATTCAAATTAAAATCTGTCTACATAATTTCATATCTTTAGTGACAATAACACCTATTGTTCATATCGACTCAGATTAAACACACACACTCGAACACCTTATAACCCACAATCTTCATCTTCTTCACCAATTCCGCTGCCAAACACACTCCCACAACATACCACTTCACCCATTACACCAACACAATTTCACATATATACACACCTAAAACACATTCTCACACAACGCAAACACTTATATACATACATTTACACACACTTCATAATTGCACACACTCTCACTGAACACACACACACAAATTACATGCACCACAGACTCTCTGCAACACACACACACACTGGACTGTGACAAAGCGCACACACGTAGCTTCACACCCTCACCCATGATTTCCTATACCCAATGGATTTCACAAACAACTCACTTAGTTGCACGCAATTACAGAAACACACTCTACACAGCCGTAAACACGACTGTGAACCCACACACTCACCGCCCCAAAACTGCTACCTACACCCACTCACTAAAACACCGCTACACGCACTAATTTAGGGTTGCTAGGGCAGCCATGTCCTCCCTTCGCACACACAAAATCACACCTGCACACACTATCCAGTGTATATACACACATCACCCAACACACACTGACGCTAAGGAAAGTGGGTTGGTGTCTTTGTGGAGGTGCCACAAAGGCTGCAGTCCGAGTCAGCTTCCAAGTGCACAAAATGAGAGACAGCAAGGGCGGAGTAAGGGCTGAGAGCAAGGCTTCCCAAACAGGCCTTGAGGAGTGGCAGTGCTGCGGAGACAAGGCCGAGACGAATAAGGCCGGCAGTCAACAGTCTAAGTCAAGGTCCGAGTCAGGGTCCAATGTTACTGTCCAAAGTTATGTTTATCTCACTAGAATCCAAGAGCTCCCAAATTCTAGAGTAAGAAAGTGATTTTGTAAGAATGAGCAAAAGTCCCCCTTTTTGAGTTGTAAAGTTCACTATTTATAGGAAACAATGTGCTTATGTCATAAAATGCCACACGTCATCCTCTGGGAGTGACACGTCACCAGGGGGTCCAAAATACTGGTTCTCCGTTGGACTGCCAGTTCCTAAATTTGCATTGCCTGCCTCACACAGCGTCGCTCTACCTATCTGAGAAGACTAACCACACCATGACAGCATGATCAGAGTAAGCCCGTTGCCCCAACCACCGATCCAAGTCCTTACTGAATCCCACAGGCCTGGCAGCAGTGGGGCAGACCCGACCCCCAGCGGCCAGGTGGACTAGGTGCGATGCCCTCCAAAGACATGCTCCCTTCTCGGAGTGACCCAGGGGTCATAATCCCTAGGGGTGCCAACGCGAGCCCCCAGTGCCGAAGCACGTAGGCCAGTCACCCAAGCACCCTGGCGGAGATAGTGTCCCGGAGGAGTCGCCAATCCCGCTACGAAGGGTCCTCGTTCCAGAGCACTACGAACGGAGCCCCCCAAAATGAAGATGACGATAGCTTTATGGTAACGAGCCTATCCCGCTATGAGTGGTCCTCATGCCAAAGCACTACGAACGGAGCTCCCCATGAATGTGACGGTGATGACTTTATGGTAACGAGCCCATCCTGTGGCGGTGATAACTTTGTGGTAATGAGTCCAACCCGCTGCGAGGGGTCCTCGTGCCATAGAACTACGAACGGAGCCCCCCGTGATTGTGATGGCGATGGCTTTGTGGTAACGAGTCCATCTTGCTGTGAGGGGTCCTCATGCCAGAGCACTATGAACGGAGCCCCTCGTGATTATGATGGCGATGGCTTTGTGGTAACGAGTCCATCCCGCTGCGAGGGGTCCTCATGCCGGAGCACTATGAACGGAGCCCCCTGTGATTATGACGGCGATGGCTTTGTGGTAACGAGTCCATCCCACTGTGAGGGGTCCTCAGGCTAGAGCACTACAAATGGAGCCCCCTGGAATTCTACACACTCCGGAGAGTGGGTCAAAGCATGTTCCACGTCCATGGTGGGGGGCACATGGTGTGGTGAATAAGTGTGATACCCGAAGGCCTGTATCATGATTGTGGTGCATGGGCACGACGACGACTGTCGCGAGACCATACCTTGTGCCAGGGGCACATGTCATGAGAATTATGCATGGGAGCGGTGACGAATGTCACAGAGCAATTCTTGGTGCCGGGGGCACGGATCATAAGAATTGCGCACGGGCGCGGCGACGAACATCGCGGAGCAATACTTGGTACCGGGGGCACGGATCATGAGAATGGCGCACGGGCGCGACAACAAACGTCGCAGAGCAATACTTGGTTCCGGGGGCACGCATCATGAGAATGGTGCACGGGCACGGCGACGAACATCGCGGAGCAATACTTGGTGCTTGGGGCACGCATCATGAGAATGGCGCACAGGCACGGTGACGAACATCACGGAGACAGTGCATGGGCGCGTGTCGGGTGTTCCGGAGACGGGATGTGAGTTGAGTGTGCCTGTTATACCAAAATAATGAGTGCAATATGTAGTGATGACAAAGTTGAGGATGATGACATGGGGTTCGTCGGCAATAGGTCATTCGGCAGTAACGGGTGACTTTGAGCGAGGAACGTCACGAGAGCGACGTACGGTCGCGGACATCGGATGACGGACATCATAAGATTATTGTGTACGCGCTAGTAAGCTTTACGCCAACACAAAACATGGTTCAGAATAGTGTGCGCAAAAAAGGGGGCAATGCCGGGGGTTTTGGGGGAAGGCCGAGGCCGACCCCTTGGGGAGGCCGAGGCCAAGGCCACCTTCCTCCTTTTGGTGAACTTCGGGGGTGCCGACGGTTGATTTTTTGATAGGCAAAGATGAATCCGGAAGTTGTGTTACGACGAGCGTATCAGCGTGAATCGTACCCACATGATGAACAAGGTGCCAAAGTCACATACGAAGTGTACGAAGCAAACAAAGCACGAATAGGACTTTGCGCGAGGAGGGAACAACTGGGGGGAAGGCCAAGGCCAACCCCCCGTGGAGGCTGAGGCTGACCCCATGGCCATGGGGGAGGCCGAGGCCGACCCCAAGGGGTTGGCCAAGGCCTTTGCCTCTTGACCCCGTCGCTCTGGTTGTGCCATCGGCTAAATATTTTTTTGGTGAAAAGGTGCTCAGGTGATCTTGGCGTGACAATCGCGCTCTCGTGAGTCACTCTAACGAAATAAGTTGCTCCTAAGTCGTGCACGAAGCGAGAAAAACACGTGTCTTGATTGTGCGCGCGCTGACCGGTTTGATGCGCTGAAAATTTAACCGTTCAATATGTTTACATGTCTGCTCGAAGCGGGACCCCCAGCGGGCCATTGGGTCCTACCAGAATAGGTTGGGAACATAAGCCCCTTGTGTGTGGCGTGCGCGGAGGGTCGACCTGAGCGAGCGCCGCACGCATAAGCATCAGTCTTCGAAAATATTATTGGGTCGAATCTTGAGGAACGGTCACGATTGTAACGAAAGACATGATGGAGTGTAGGTTTTCGTGAATTTGTGAGTTTTTTCTGTGCAAAATAACGCAGTAGTGTGCACAGTGTAACGGCGATATCGAGAGAAAAAAGGAGCGGCGAGAAAAAAAATATGAAGCATGTGCTTTTGTTAGCGTTAGTGTGAGAAGAAAAGAAAATGGAAATAGCGCGCAGGTAGAATTTATCTAGAAATGGGTTAATGCGAAAAAAAGATAGCGGCTTAAAATTATTAACGTAGAAGGATGGTATGACTTTGAAAAAAAAACGCGCGAAAGAAAGGATTTAGTGCTACAAAAAAAAAGGAGCGCTAAAAGAGTTGTTGTGGTTTTGGGAAGAAACTTTAAAATTTGAATGGGTTAGAAAGTTTTTTTTAGGGGGAATGTTAGGTAGAGTCTTGAACTTTCAAGACTTGGGAGAGGGAGAGGGAGAGAGGAGAAAAAAACTTAGCCAAAAAAAGAGAGAAGATAGGAAAGAAAGAGAGGAGAAGAGTAAAAGGAGAGAAGGAAGGGCTTGAAGATCCATGGGGTTGAGGACCACCCAAGAAGCTAGAAGGATGCATGAAGGTAAGAGCTATGGGGGAAGAGGTGGAAGAGGAGGAAGGCTCCAAGGAGGAACCTCGGCCCCAGTCGAGGCACACCGAGGGGCCGAGGCTGACGTTGGGAGGGGAGGAAGGGAGGGGGAGGTTGGGGGAAGGGAGTAGGGGGAAAGGCGCAAGGGCAGCCGACCGGGTGGCCGAGGCTGACGTGGGGCGCGGTCGTGGCACGGGTGGGGAAGGGGGAAGGGAGAAGGGAGGGGAAGGGAGGGAGGAGAGGAGGAGGGAGGAAGAAAGGGAAGAAAGGGAAAGAAGAAGGGAGGAAGAGAGGGAAGAAAGGAGAAGAAGAAAGGAATAAGAAAGAAGGAAAGAAGAAGAAAGGAGGAAAGAGAAGGGGAAGGGGGCCGAGGCTGACCATGCCAAGGCCGACGGGGCGATGGGTGATGGATCACAGAAAAAGTCGAGGAAGAAGCAAAGTGCGCGCCGTCGTGGCGGGGAGAGTGGGCATTCACAGTTGCCGCAGGGTGACGGGCTTGATGATGATGATGAGGACATACCAGTGTCAGTCGACGGGTTGGGTGTGCCTTTGGGTTTTGATGATGATGGGATGAAGAGCTTTGATCAAACGTCGAGCCGTAGCAACGCGTTACTGACAGCGAAGGGTGCGTTGCCTGGGTGTCCCCCCGAGGGGCTGTGGAGGGAGCTGGCGCGACGGGTGTCTGCTGACGTGTTTTCGGCGCCTTGGAGCTCTGCATCGATGCGTGATGGCTCTATGGTCCCTTCACCGTATGTCCGTGCGCCGAGCTTCGAGGTTGCTTCTGTGATGTTGCCTCGGTATGTTTTGGGTTTGTTGGCCGAGCGAGAGGACATTCCGTGGTCGCCTGTGATGTTCAAGGGCCACAAAACCATGCTGGTAGGTTGGAGTTTCTGGTGTGCATACATGATGGGGCGCGAAGCTTGGAGGAAGAGGTTGGAGGTGCTCGCGCTAGTGGCAACGATTGAGGGGACGTACAAGAATGTCGAGCTGGGCAAGGACATTAGCGGCCTCACCTACTTCTTTCAAGATGGAGCTCACAGACTCATACCTTTGTTACAGAGTTCAGGGAGATTGGTCTGACGTTGCTGGACGTCGTGACGTTGACCGGCCTACCGATGCACGGGACAGATGATGCCCACGCACTGAGGTTGACAGCGGAGGAACGCCTGGCTGTCAAGGCGTTGATTGATTTTTTGCAAGAGACGAGGTTCAACCGTAAGTGCACATATAGCTGGTGGGTTCAGTATTTCTATGGCTCAGTGGTCATGCGGCCCGGGCAGAGGTTGATGTCGGATGACGATTTCCACAGTAGGCCTGCCTACAGGGACAAAAGATACGAGCTAGCTGCCTTCCTTGCTATGTTTCCATCGAGGTACGTGTCCTATTACTTTGATCTTTTCTTTACTCGTATGCTGCATAGCACTGTTCTCGTACATGTAGTCTATTGATTTCTATACTTAGAAAAAAAAATCCATACTAAGAACAAAGAGGAGTAGCGTAGCATGCTGCTATGTGTCGTGCTGCATATCATGCTAGGGTTGGGCAGTCGTGATGTGTGTCACATTTATATACTTGAAGGTTTGTGTTTGAGGGGACCCCCGAGGACGGTATTGCCCAGAAGGTCTTCCCGTTAGTAGTGCGGATGGCCGCAGGCAAACGTGTTAAGTTGGCGCCGATATACTTGGGTACGATGTACTCGCGTCTAGACTAGTTTGTGAACGACATGCAGAGATCGTATGGGCGGTATCAGGTGTCGACCTATGTTGACTGGATGTTCTTACAGAGGTATCTGTTCGAGTGTTATGTAGAGTATAGGCGTTTGGGGTATCCTAAGGTGCATCCGTGCCCGAGGAAGAGGACAGTGACGCGTCTGGGGAAATCGATGGTAGTAGCAAAGTGGTATGCAGGAGGACGAGTATATGCGTGGGCCGGTGGCAAGAGGCCTGCATGTGAGCTATCGCAGGTGTTTGACGTACGAGATGCGTGCCTCAGGCGTCTGTATATCAACATGCATTCTTCGTACGGGACTCCACCTTGGATGCACCTACGGGATATCGATTCACAGTTACATAGCAGAGCCGACCTGACAGACCTTGAGATATCTCTGCTGGTAGCCTTTTTCCCTGGATGGCTGCCAGTACTAATTGATGATGGCGGGAAGCCGACTGTGTGTCGGTATTATGTTGCACGCTACAGTCCTGACCGCTTGTCTCTCGCCTTTGGCTATGATCTGGAGCCCCCTTACGGTTATTCTCGACCTTGGGATGTGGATACGACTTTTCGGTATACCCTGCAGAGGAAGGCACGTTCGTGGCCAACACCGACGAACTAATGGAGGAGGCTTAGTTCGTTGTCCACTGGGGTGGTCACAGCTACGTATGCTCATGGTGGGAGAGGGTTCGGATTACGTGGTTTGAGTGGTTGGTGCAGGGGCCAGCTGACAAGCAGCTAGTCGACGTCTTTGTCGGTGACAGAGGATTGGGCTTGGTGTTGCTGCAGGTGGCGAAGCAGTCGGGTATGATGTCACTGATAACAGGTGTTTCTGAGGCGAATGCGGCTAGGGGTAGTCATGGCAGATGCTGTGACACGAGATCCCCAGGGGGGGCGGTGGTAGAGGTATTGTCGCACATGTGCCCGCACTAGCCCACGGGCCCGCACTAGCCCACGTGCCTAGGATGCTGGGAGCCAGCAAGGGTCCCTTTCGTTAGTGAGAGTGGGAATGATGGAAAGTGCACAGCGTGGTGGCGTGGGTCTTTCAGCGGGCGGCAGTCACGGGCCGAAGAGGCTGCGGGAGGTATCGGAGTATTCTGACTCTGAGGTTAGTATTACCATTTTTTGTTTTGCTTTTATTTCATAGTCGCCGATCACTGTGTTAGTCATGTGCTAAGATCGTTCATCCTCGTGTTTTTTTTGTCAGGAGCTTAATGATGGTTTGGGTGCCGAATCGTACGATACAGCTGAGGATACCGAGGCAGAGATTGACGAGTTCATAAGCATGGATGTTGAGGCATCTAGTGAGACCGATGATACGGACGTAGAGGTGGCCAATGAGGCCGACGAGGTAGGCGCCGAGACAGCTGATGATTTCCATGAGTATGGTGAGACGGTTGCTGGTGCTGCTGAGGGGTGCCGTGGGGTCAATGAGCCATGTGCTGAGACTGTTGGTGAGGTTCGTCCTATGGAGACTGATGTTGTTGAGAGGGTCGTGGTAGCAGAGCAGGCGGCCGAGTATGTGGCAGAGCCAGTCAGTCGTCCGAGTCCGTCAGTCGTACTAGTTGAGGCAGTCGAGTCCCTGTTGGGCAGTCAGATGGACGGTTCCCACATGTTTGAGGGGTCGGATTAGTGGACGGTCAGAGAGCCAGACGCTCCGTCTGGAGTTCATCATGTTTTTGCTGCTGCACACATACCTACTGCGGGTCTGTCCCCCCAGCCTGATGTACCTGTTCTACCCACAGCGGGGCCTGTTCATGAGACGTCTTCAGGCTCGGTAGCAGGTACTGGTGGTATACTATTATCGATGCACTCTGGTGCAGTTGATGCGCAGTCGACCTGTGGTGGTTTTTGGGAGGTTGGTGCTGCCAATATGAGGTTTCCTGTCGACGGGGCAGATGCGATCCCCTGGGATGGTGTGGAGTTATCGGGTGCAGTAGTGTGCCGATTGGAGATGATCAGGGCGAGGCACCCAGAGACATTTGTTGATTCTGCCCTTGTTCGTGGTGCTATATTCTCGAGGGCGATGTATACAGCCCTCGTGGATTAGTTTGCTACCCTTGGTACGATGCCGGTTTCGGGTTGGACTCCAGAAGTTATATCACAGTATCTGTCAGAGCTTGTATCCTTTGCAGCTCTTGGCTTCCAGTTGGACTGGCTCGCGGACTATATCATATCAAGAGGCCAGAGTGCTAAGGCAACTGCGGAGTTGGCTCTCATCAGTGTTCAGGAGGCTGCATTGCGGGGTCAGAGACGCATGCTTGATACCAAGATAGCTGCAGTGACTGAGGTAGTGGAGGGGCTGCGCTCCCAGCTTGTAGAGGCAGAGTGACGGCTAATCGAGACAGAGGTTTGGCGAGCTGAGTGGGAGAGCAGATGGTCAGATCTTCAGGCGTAGCGGTAGACATTGGAGGTGTACACTTCTGATCCTATTTGTGCCTTGCTTGCCCCTTTACATTAGATCTTTTGTACTTTGTATTTTTCTTATTTTAGGAGACATGGGGTCAGTAGTGCCCCCCCCTCCCCGAACCATTGGCTTGCACTCATTTGGTTGATATGGATATTATAGTCATGTGGTTATTTTGTACCTATGTTTGTTATGAGATGATGCTTAGCTTTTGATGTGCTTCTATGTCTTGCATGTGGTGTTTCCCGATGTGGTTCCCCCCTCCCCGCCTATAGCAAGCGGCTTAGTGAACAATGTGTAAGTGAAAGAGTGCATGACATACATTAGTTGAGGCTAGTAAATGATCTTTGCATTGATAGCATTTAGGCCAAAGTGCGAATACATGAGTAAAGTAAGAACTTATGATAATCATCAAAAGTTACATTCATAAATAGGTGTGCATAGAAATGCTATGTGTGTGGATGTTCTAAGCTTTGGACGGGTAGAGCGGGAAAACGATCTGCAGCTGGTTAGGCATAATACTTCTTCAAATAGCGGCCGTTGATAGGTGCCGTGATTTGTCCGTCTTCCATGTTGAGTAGGAGGTAGGAGCCGTTGTCTCTGGCTTCATGCACTTGAAGTGGTCCTTCCCAATTTGGTGTGAACTTAGGGGCTGACATGTTGGCGCGTATATGTTTGGTAGCTTGGAGAACAAGGTCGCCCTCGACGAATGTCCGTTGATTCACAGTCTTTCCATATGCCTTAGTGAGTTATTTACGGTACTTCTTCATGCAGCACAAGGCATTGGCTCGCTTTTAATCAAGTCCTTCAAGGGCGGTCATTCTGGTTTCTTCCTCCCCAAGGCCACTGCTTACGGAGAGTCTGGCTGACGCGACCGCAATCTCGGCTGGTACCACACACTCGTCCCCGTAGACAAGGGAAAAGGGTGTGGCCTTTGTTGCTGTGTGCTTGGAGGTTCGATAAGCCCAAAGTGCAAGGCTTAGCTTTTCAGACCATGAACCACTCGTATCATGGACCATTCGTGACAATACCCGTAGTAGAGTCTTGTTAGAAGCTTCAGCTTGACCATTTCCTTGTGGGTAGTAAGGCGTGGATGTAGCGTGGTTGATGTTGTATCCTTCCATGAAAGCTCAGACATCCCTGTTGATGAATGGTGGGCCGTTGTCAGATATGATACACCGGGTGATACCAAAGAGACAAACAATGTGATCGCGCAAGAAGTTGGCAATGACGCCTCCCATGGCTCGTCGTAGAGGTATGGCTTTGACCTACTTCATGAAACGTTCTGTTGCCACCATAATCCAAGTGTGACCCCGTGATGTTGGGTGGATGGGGCCTATGAGGTCGAGAGCCCAAGAGTGAAATGGCCAAGGGGCCAAGATCATACAGAGGTCGGACGCCGGTGTGTGCATCCTGTCAGCGTGTCTCTAGTAGGGTTGACAGTGTCGGACATGAGAGATCGCGTCAGATTCCACAGTTGGCAAGTAGTACCCCAACCTTAGCAATTCTGCATACAGCTTCTGAGAGCCTTGATGCTCACCGCAATCACCATTGTGTACTTCATTAATCATCTCGACTGCTTGGGCACCCTGCAAGCATCGCAGGGTGCATCCCGAAAATCCCTTGTGAAACAACTCTCCTTCCGTCACAAAATATTTAACTGACTTGCGCTTGATGGATCGTGTTGAGCTGCGGTCAGGTGGTAGAACCCTGTGGGATAAGTACTGGATGAAAGGCTGACGCCAGTCACCTTTGACGTCAATGATAAGAGCTTCCGCATTGTCCGGTGCATACAAGCACTCGGGACAGTCCCTTTGGATATCTGAGGTATCCATGGCCATGGATGGTCAATAGAGGCCCATACGCTGGAGGCAACGGTATAGAGGGGGACCTTTGAGGCTACAACACTTCTAATGGCCAAGCCATAATTTATGCTTTGCTTCTTTCGAGGCCAAACACCTGGCTAGAGTGCCTCCGGGACATCGTCTATACAAGACATCTCCCAACATCAAAAAGTCTGTAAGAGTAGAGGCATAAGCAAGAGATGGCGTCTTAGTTGGTCGACGATCAGCCGCCTCCAATCGTCTACAGTAATGTCCTTCGGGACTAGGTTCAATGTTGTGCATGGTTCCGTTCTCTTGATGATGGTTAGCATTCACTGCTCACCATCAACCTCCATCTTCAACGCGATTGTGGCCAAGCTGTCCGCATGTCTGTTGTGGCACATGTTGTGATGTTCATACTGGATATGGCTAAGTCTTCCTTCTAAGTGTTGCACCAAGGCATGATAAGGTGCTAAGGCTGGTTCCTTGACTGCAAACTCTCCGTTAGCCTGCTTCATGATCAAGTTGGAGTCTCCTTTCACACACAAGGCCTTAGCCCCCATACTGACGGCAAGCATGAGGCCAATGATAAATGCCTCGTACTCAGCTTCGTTGTTAGACACTGGGAATGCGATCTTGAAGGATAGAGAGGTGGTAACACCATGTGGATTCTGGAGGACTATACCAGCACCCCCTTGCCAGAGGGGTGCTCTATTGGGCCTTTTGCTAGTGGATGAACTGTCAAATTCAAGTGTCCACAATTCATGGATGTCGGTGATCAGGGCCGTCTCCTCCCCAGGCAATTAATCCGAGGTCGATTCATATTGTTGGCGTGGGAAAAAGGCTAAGAGGTCTGCAAGTGCTTGGCTCCGCAGAGCTGTAGGATTCTTGATAGATAAGCCAAACTCGGCCAATAGCAACAACCAACGGGTGAGTCAACCAGATAGGGCGGGACGTGTAAGCATGTAGCGGAGTGGATCAGCTTTGGTGACGAGTGTGATCTGATGTGCCAAGTAGTGTCTGAATTTCTGTGAGGCGTAAACCAAAGCTAAGCAATGCTTCTCGAGCTCGGAGTAATTGGCTTCGGGCCCCCTGATTGACTGACTGAGATAATAAACAGGACGCTCCACCCCATCCACCTCTTGAGCAAGTAAAGCCCCTATGGACCTGGGCATGGAGGTCAAGTATAGTAAGAGGGGCAGACCTCGTTGTGGTACTACCATGGTTTGCGGCGACATGAGTACCGACTTGATCTTGTCAAAGGCTTACTGTTGGGGCGCACCCTAACTCCATAGTGTGCTCTTATGTGTTAAGTGCTGAAAGGGTGTGATGAGTTTGGCTAAGGCAGGGATGAACCGATGGAGGTAAGGAACCTTACTAAGGAAGCGCTTCAACTGTTTGGTGCTCGTGGGGGGGGGCATCTCTTGGATGGAGGCGGCTTTAGAAGGGTCAATGTCGATGCCCTATCGACTGACCAAGAAGACCAGGAATTTGCCGGAGGAGACTCCAAAGGCACTTTTCAGTGGATTCATCCGCATATTGTACTGGCGACAACGATCAAAGACTGCTCGGAGGTCAGTGAGATGATCACTTTCCTTCTTAGACTTGATGATGAGATTGTCGACGTAGTCTTCCACTGTGTTGTGTATCATGTCATGGAATATGGCTGTCATCGCCCTTTGATAGGTAGCACCCGCATTCTTGAGGCCGAAGGGCATGACCTTCCAACAAAAGTTACCCATAAGAGTGCGGAAGGCTGTCTTGGCGCTATCGTCAGGGTTCATGCAAATTTGATTATAACCTGCGAATCTGTCCATGAAAGATAAGGTTCATGTCCGGCGGCAGCCTCCATAAGCATGTCGATATTGGGTAGTGGAAACTAGTCTTTGGGGCACGCCTTGTTCAAGTCTTAAAAGTCAATACAAACGCAGACTTGGCCATTCTTCTTTTGTACAGGGATGACATTAGCCAGCCAAATTAGGTGAGTGATAGGTTCAATGAAGCCTACCTGCATAAGGCGTTCAATCTCTTGTTTGATCTTCAACTTGAGCTCGGGGCGGAATGTCCACAGGTGTTGTCGGATAGGGATGGATCTGGTAGCAATGTTGAGATGGTGTGTGACTAAGGCAAGATCCAGTCCTGGCATCTCATTGTAAGTCCATGCCAAGACATCACGATATTCACACATGAGGGAAACCAATTCCTCTCTTCGGCCGAGGGCGAGTTTTGTGCCAATGTAAGTGTGACGTGGTTCCTCGCCTGGGTCGGCCAGGTTGATTTCTTCAAGATCTTTAACTTGTGGTCGAGGACCATCTTCATAGCAAGGTGGTGCTACGCCGGGGGTGAGGTCAGGATCTGGAGGGCAATGCTCAGCCATGCAGCACCATTCAGTCTCCTTAAGTGGGTCGGGGTCGAGAGGGTCAGATGAAGGACCACCTAAAGCCCCCGCACACCGTTATAACTGGTAGATCACTTTACCATCCTTGACGATACGTTGGAAGGTTGGCTCAGGCTTGTGCTTCTTAGACTTGGGGGATGCAAAAGGGGGATTGGCCTTGGCAACAGGTGGTATGACTGAGGTTGATGCTACGCTCTTGCTACCCTTCTTTGTTTTGGACTTGGGAGGTTTGTTGCTGCATAGCTCATCCCAATTTGGCAGCTTTGTAGAGTGGATGTGAGCAGCGTTCTCACCATCCTCAGCAAGCTCGGTGAAAAAGGAGGCCTCGGCAAAGTATGATTCTGCGCACTGGAACGGGGCCTTTGTGGCTGGTATTGTCACTGCTACCTCGTGTCCTACGGGACCGGTCACCAGTTTGACACACTGATGGTACGTTGAGGGGATAGCCTTGTTGATGTGAATCCATGGTCGGCCGAGTAGGATGTGGAATGCCGGATCGTTGTCCATCACATGGAAAGTGGTGTCACGACGTACGAGCCTGACCATAAGGTTGACAGTGATATGGCCCAAGGTTGATTGGTTACCGTTCCCAAAGCCTGAAATTTTGATTGGGTCTCGTATGATTTTTCGTGTGGGGATGCCAGCTCGTTGCATGGTAACAAGGGGCATGCATGATGTTGATTGAAGCTCCGCAGTCTACCAAGGCACGGCGAAAACCCGTGCCATTAACAGTACATTCCAAAAATAAGGGCCGGTTATGCTGTTTGACTGGTGGCTGGTCCTCACCCGAGAAAAGCAATGCAGAAGAGGGGATGTGTCACAGCTCGGCTTGAGCGGCAAAGCACTCGGGGCTGAGGCCTGTGGTGACCTCAATCAGACAGCTGGATAAGTAAGTTCTTGCGGTGGGGGAAAACCCCATTTCATCAAAAAATCCTTTGATCTTTGTCATTTGGCCTACCGAGGACTGTGGTTGGGTAGCTGGCTACATACATGGTATGACCCTCGGGGTGGTCTCCCTAGAGGCTTCGGTGATGATAGGTTCAACATGGTCGGTGATGGCCATGAGTACTTGATGCTCTCTGTTGTTGTTGTTGTGCAGTGGGTAAGGCTGTCGATGTACGTCATTGTTCTTTCGGAGCTGCAGGTCGCCTGCCGCGACCTTCCTTGCAAAGATATCTCGCAGCCCATTACAGTTTTTGAGATAATGGCCGATGGCGCGGTGGTAAGGGCAGTAGTTAGGTTGGGCTTTGTCCGCTTCCGTGACATTGGCTTTCATCGGTGGTAGGTGGAAGTTATTGTCATTGTTTATTCATTCTGCCAAAAGCTCTTCACCGTGTTCAAATCACATGGGTACTGGGGGGCAGGCTCCCGTTGCCTCCTTTTGTCGGGACGTTGGTCCCCTTCTTGGAGCTGACGCTTGTAAGGGTTACGATTTTTGGTACTAGTGTTGCTATCATGGTTGTTGTGGGGTAGAGCTCCAGATGGTTCGGCCGTGGCCAATAGCGCATTCTGCGGACAGGGCTTCCATGGCTTGACTGGGCCAACTGACTCATAAATGCGACGGGCGGCTTCTTTGAGGTGTCCCCATGACCTCAACTGTAGGTTCTCAATGTGTACCGATATACATCACTCATGTTCTTGATGCATATGGGTACTAGGGTCTCGTCCTTGCTGAAGTCTGTGCACTCGAGGCATTTAAGATGGAAACGGTGCACGTACTTGTTTAAGTTATCCCCTTGATTCTGGCAGATGTTGACAATGTCAACGATAGTAACGCATTCAACCTCGTAATGGAATTTGTCTAGGAATAGCTGAACCATGTCGTTCCATACATGGATAGTCCCCGCAGGGATCTGGTGATACCAAGTATAAGTCAAGCCTATAAGGGACTTGTGGAATTCCCTCAACTTTAAGTTGTCTCCTAGACCATACTGCTCCAATGAGCCTGCAAATCTCGTCAAGTGCTCACGGGCGTTGCCCTCGCGTCTGTTGAAGAGCACAAAGGTGGGCTGCTTATACTTTGGGGGGTAGGGTGTGATGGCAATGTCGTTGGCGTATGGGGCATGGCCTATCAGGTTGGTAGAGGAGTCAGGTGTGGAGCTTTGCGACAAGCGATGCATGAGTGCTTCCAAGTAGAACGGGTGACATAGTCAGGAGGGGGGTCTTCATGGACGATCAAGGGGTGGTGGCTGACTGGGACGTCGCGGGCTCCCTAGCCCCCAGACGGAACAAGTTGGTGGGCAGGTGCAACAGATGGTTGATATATGACAGGAGCTGGTAGTGGCAATTGTATATGGGCATGGGTGGGTGGGCGAGCCATATCCACCATTTGATCGATTGTTTGGTTTTGTTCAGCTGGGTAAGGGTTATGCTTCATTTCAATAGAGTCATGGGTTTCAGATGAGCTTCGTGTCGGCATGGGCTGGGGGGCCGTGATAGGGTGGATCTGTTGCAGTACGAGACCAAGGTCTGCCTGAGGTCAATGGCCTGACAGGATGCAGCACATCAGCTACAGGAGGCGAAGATGTCGCAAGTCCTACCGCCAAAGGTCTAGATGATTGTGGCAGTAGTGGTCGCGACACTGGGGCCTGAGCGAGGTCAAGAGCCAACCCAGGTCCGGAAGGTTGGACTGGTGCAAGGGTTTGTTGGGGGGCCATCGCCTGCATGGATTTTTGCATTTCCACGATGACTGTCATGAGAGTAGCCTGCGAGTCCTGTAAGTGGCTATAGCGGGCGTGACCTGTTGGATGGCCACATTAACTACAACTTGTATGTCAGGTGCGACAGCTAGTGGCTGGTCTTGGAGACGCATGGCACTAGTCCCTTCTTGTTCACCGAGGTGATCCTCCTTTTGCACGATGCGGATAAGGCCTTAGCTGGTAGCCCTCGTAACTCTTCGTCGTGGAGGCATGGTGCCTAAGTGTGGAAGATAGGCAAATTGCAATACGATGCTCACCTCCGCAGCGGAGTCGCCAAAATGATGCTAAAGAAAGTGGGTTCGTGTCTATGTGGAGGTGCCATAAAGGCTACAGTCCGAGTCAGCTTCTAAGTGCACAAAGTGAGAGACAGCAAGGGCGGAGTAAGGGCTGAGAGCAAGGCTTCCCAAACAGGCCTTGAAGAGTTGCAGTGCTGCGGAGACAAGGCCGAGACGAATAGGGTCGGCAGTCGACAGTCCAAGTCAAGGTCCGAGTTGGGGTCCAATGTTACGGTTCAAAGTTATGTTTCTCTCACTAGAATCCAAGAGCTCCCAAATTCTAGAGTGAGAAAGTGATTTTGTAAGAATGAGCAAAAGTCTCCCTTTTTGAGTTGTAAAGTTCACTATTTATAGGAAACAATGTGCTTATGTCATAAAATGCCACATGTCATCCCCCTGGGAGTGACACGTCACCGGGGGTCCAAAATACCTGTTCTCTGTTGGACTGCCAGTTCCCAAATTCACGTTGCTTACCTCACACAATGTCGCTCTACCTATCTGAGAAGACTAGCCACACCGTGACAGCATGATCAGAGTAAGCCCGTTGCCCCAGCCACTAATGCAAGCCCTTACTGAAGCCCACAGGCATGGCAGCAGTGGGGAAGACCCAACGCCCAGCGGCCAGGTGGACTAGGTGCGTGCCCTCTGAAGACCTGCTCCCATCTTGGAGTGACTCGGGGTTCATAGTCCCTAGGAGTGTCGACACGAGCCCCCAGTGCCGGAGCATGTAGGCCAGTCACGCAGGCACCCTGGCGGAGATAGTGTCCCGGAGGAGTCGCCAATCCTGCTGCGAAGGGTCCTCGTACCGGAGCACTATGAACGGAGCCCCCCGGAATGAAGACGGTGATAACTTTATGGTAACAAGCCTATCCCGCTGCGAGTTGTCCTCGTACCGGAGCACTACAAATGGAGCCCCCGTGATTGTGACGGCGATGGCTTTGTCGTAACGAGCCCATCCCGTGGCGGCGATGACTTTGTGGTAACGAGTCCATCCCGCTACGAGGGGTCCTCATGCCGGAGCACTATGAACGGATCCCCCCGTGATTGTGATGGCGATGGCTTTGTGGTAAGGAGCCCATCCCACTGCAAGGGGTCCTCATGCGCGGAGCACTACAAGCGGAGCCCCACGGAATGAAGACGACGATGGCTTTGTGGTAACGAAACCATCCCATGGCAGCGATGACTTTGTGGTAACGAGTCCATCCCGCTGCGAGGGGTCCTCGTGCCGAAGCACTATGAATAGAGCCCCCCATGATTGTGACGACGATGGCTTTGTGGTAACGAGCCCATCCCGTGGCGGTGATGACTTTGTGGCAACGAGTCCATCCCACTGCTAGGGGTCCTCGTGCTAGAGCACTACGAATGGAGCCCCCGTGGTTGTGACGACGATGGCTTGTGGTAACGAGCCCATCCCGTGGCGGCGATGACTTTGTGGTAATTAGTCCATCCCACTGCGAGGGGTCCTTGTGCCAGAGCACTACGAATGGAGCCCCCTGGAATGCTGCACACTCCGGAGAGTGGGTCGAAGCATGTTCCATGTCCATGGCGGGAAGCATGGTGTGGTGAATAAGTGTGATGCCCGAAGGCATGTATCATGATTGTGGCGCATGGGCGCTATGACAACTGTCGCGAGACCATACCTAGTGCCGGGGGCACATGTCATGAGAATTGCGCACGGGAGCGGTGACGAACGTCGCAGAGAAATACTTGGTGCCGGGGGCACGCATCATGAGAATGGCACACGGGCGTGGCGACGAATGCCGCGAAGCAATACTTGGTGTCGGGGCACGCATCATGAGAATGGTGCAAGGGCGAGGCGACGAACGTCGCGGAGACAGAGCATGGGCGCGTGTCGGGTGTTCCGGCGACGGGATGTGAGTTGAATGTGCCTGTTATACCAAAATAATTAGTGCAATATGTAGTGATGACAAAGTTGAGGATGATGACACGGGGTTCATCGACGACAGGTCATTCGGCAGTAGCGCGTGACTTTGAGCGATGAACGTCACGAGAGCGATGCACGGTCGCGGACATCGGATGTCGGACATCACGAGATTGTTGTGTACGCGTTAGTAAGCTTTGCGCCAGCACTAAACATGGTTCGGAACAGTGCGTGCAAAAAAGGGGGGCAAAGCTGGGGGTTTTGGGGGAAGGCCGAGGCCAAGGCCACCTTCCTCCTTTTGGTGAACTTCAGGGGTGCTGACGGCTGGTGTTTTGATAGGCAAAGACAAATCTAGAAGTTGCGTTACGACGAGCGTATCAACGTGAATCGTACCCACGTGATGAACAAGGTGCCAGAGTCACATACAAAGTGTACAAAGCGAACAAAGCGCGAATAAGACTTTGCGCGAGGAGGGAACAACCGGGGGGAAGGCCAAGGCCAACCCCTCATGGAGGCCAAGGCTGACCCCATGGCCTTGGGGGAAGCCGAGGCCGACTCCAAGGTGTTGGCCAAGGCCTTTGCCTCTTGACCCCGTCGCTCTGGTTGTGCTGTCGGCCGAAGTTTTTTTGGTGAAAGGGTGCTCAGGTGATCTCGGCGTGACGGTCGCGCTTTCGTGAGTCACGCTAACGTGAAATAAATTGCACCTAAGTCGCGCACGAAGCGAGAAAAACACGTGTCTTGGGTGTCCGTGCGCTGACCGGTTTGATGCGCTAGAAATTTGACCGTTCACTATGTTGACGTGTCTGCGCGAAGAGTGACCTCTAGAGGGCCATTGGGTCCGACCAGAATAGGCTGGGAACACACACTAATAAACACACCGAAACACATACTAAAAATAAGAAATTACCTTTTAGGACTCCTCTAATCTCTCTCTCTCTCTCTCTCTCTCTCTCTCTCTCACTCACTCACTCACTACAAGAATTAATGGCTTTAGCGACCGCCATAAAAGCAGTCTCCAATTGGTATTTAGCGACTGTTTTAGTGATTGACATAAACAGCGGTCGTTAAGCACAAGAAAAAAATGGCGGGGTCAAACAAAAAAAATGGCAGCACATTTAGTGACCGCTTTATTTGTCGCTAACTTAGCGACCGCTAAGCCAGTCATTAAATTTAGCGACCGCATTTAGCGATCACTAAATGGGTTATATAAAATGCCCTAACTCTTTCTCTCTCTCTCTCTCTCTCTCTCCCCCTTCTCTCTCTCTGCCCTAAATGATCCACCCGGCCGCCGACGCTGCCACTGTGACCACGATTTTCGGCCACCGCCAAGCCAAGCTACCACGACCACCACACAGAGAAACACGCACAGACCTGCGCAACCACATTTCCCCGCCATCGCGCTGAATTGCTAACGATCACCTCTCCAACATCTCAGATCTCATATCTCTCCTTCCATCGCGCTGGTATGTTTTTTTTTTCTAAATTACTTTGCTCCTTTCCCGTTTTCTAATCTCCATGACTGTTACCTGTGGATGTATTCAAGAGGAGGTAGCGAACGGAATGATGCATTTTGTTTAGCTAGTTTCTGATGTCCATGATTGTTTCCCATTTTGTTTAGCTAGTTCTGATGCATTTTGTTTAGCTAGTTAGGATGAAAGCAAGCAATTGCGAACCAGTTATAAATGGTACCAATTTTAGGATATATATATATATATATATATATATATATATATATATATATATATATATGAGCTTATATATTCTCTTAATTGAATATACTCACAAGGTAATACTTTCTACGTAGTTTTGCTCATATATATGAGAAAGAAACATACTGTGAAGAATAAAGCAGCTATAGCTGGACTTACAAAAATTCTGTTTGCTAAAGAGGTTTGATTAACATGGATGATGGTTAAGTTTCTTAAATGTAAAACCTTTTTCCTAGAAGTAACACCAAAATCTAAAGCATGAAAGTAAATGACATGAATTCTATTATGTGCAATTTAGGAATTCATAATTGCTAGTTCCCTATGAAACATATTACGAGTAATTTGACTCGTATAAACTGACGTGGAGTATGGTTCTCACATAGCATAATGAACATGGAATTTTCTTTTAAGATACATATTGGAAGCCGTGGTTTGTAACCGCGATTTCAAGGCAGTTTTGTTTTGGAATAAATCTCAACACTCTAAGTTAATTGCAAGAAAGCCAAATAACTTCTTTTTTTTTTCTGTCTGTTTACAGAATTACCTCTTAGAGTATAAAGTTGTTCTTTAGGCTGTGTTAAACTACACGAAATAATGTATAATATGTGCTATCTTCTACTACCAAAAAGGGAAAAATAAATTTAAAAAAAAAAGAACTAAGCTGTGCTTGCCAAATTGAGTAAGATAAAGCACTCTGTAAAAGGACACACGCACACTAAATAACTTCAAGTGAAGAAGATAGACCTCGAAGCCTTAAATATGGCCTTTTCCTCATACCTCCAAGTGAGCTCAATGGAGCCACATTACGTGTGTACAATGGCGAGATGAAGCCTTTTTGTAGGTCTAGTCATTGAGAGTTTGACAATTTTGAAACTTACTTCCTATGCAAAAATTTGAGGAAATGTGCGAAAGAAGTAAAAGTTGCTACTCATGAATGACTGGTGCAACTTTGGCCAGCAATTGCATTAAATGCATAAGCCATTTGATGTTTCCGCTTATCATTATTAACTGGCAGTGACCTTGGGCCACTACATCATAGTTATATGGGTTGGTTACTTAAGTCAAATAAGCAAGCATGGAATGCTTGGGGACAAACTTGGAAGGGCTATAGAGGCTGCCTGGTTGTTGAAACATACTGAGACCTTGCCGAACCTTCAAAATCAACGAGTTTAGTGGATTGTGATTTTAGGCTTTACATTATCTGGATTATGTTTAGTAGTCTTGTCACGCTTCACTTGATTATTTCATCTATTTACGCCATGTGGATCAGTAGTCGATCAATGCTTTTAGTAGCTTTTTTGTAGTTCGGTAGTTGATCAATGCTTATTATTAACTATTTTGTAGCTTATAACATCATGAACACAATCATTCCGTTATTTTTAGTTATTTTGTTCCCTTTTTTTTTGGTGACTGAAATTCTGTTGATATTCAGTATCTTTCCCAAAATAATGAGCCTTGGTGACTAAAATTCTGTACATTTGAGAATTGTGATTATTAATTTAATGATCCGTCGAAACTCACCGGATATCATTTTTTGGATGGAAACTAAGATGGCAAGTGGGTTACTTGACTGTATGTTTTTACGGTTGGGTACTGAAAATATGGTAGGCTTAGATCCAGTTGGTAAATCTCGTGGGATTTGATTGGGTTGGAGATTGCATGCCTCTTTAAGTGTGATTTATTGTGATCCCAATGTTATTATCACTCAACTCATAGGAGCTGAGTTTGGTATTGTATATTTGATTTTTGCGTATGGTCACCCTGCGGTTAGCCATCGATTGGAGACATGGCAGTGCCTATTATCGTTTCTCGTACCTCTTCAGGGGCCAATGCTCTTGTGTGGGGATTTTAATCAAGTAATTTATCCTTTTGAGAAATTGAGCCCTTCATTTTTTTTACATAACATGAGCGAATCACTTTAAGGAATTTATTTCGAGCTTGGGTATGTTGGAACTTCACTATGTTGGTCCCCTATTTATCTGGACTAAGGGATCAATTAGGAAGTACGAGAAATTAGATTGAATGTTGTGTAACCCCGCTTGGTTGCATTCTCAGCCTTTCTCTGTTGCCATTGATCTTGGCATTCAGTGTTCTGATCATGCTCTTATACTAATAAATACTTGGTGCCCGGGAGTGAATGGAAAGCAATCTTTTGATATGAAGTGATGTGGCTCAAGTTTAAAGCTTCTAAGGATGTCTTGGCAGTTGCATGGACTACTCCAGTTGTAGGCTCTAGACTTTTTCCAGTGATATCTAAATTTCAAAGGTTTCAAATTCTAATATAACAACAATGTAAATAGAGGTGGAGTAATATGTCACAACGTATTACATTTTTGCAAGAGCAGTTAATTAGGAGAGAGAATGTATTACATCTTCATCAAGTGCAGAGGGATGATTATCAATTGCGTTGTACTTTGGATCATCTATTGATGTGCGAGGAGGTTTATTGGGAAAAAGGTGCACATAAACCTTGGTTGGAGCTTGGCGACCGAAATACCAAGTTCTTCCATACCTCAACAATCATTTGGCGTAAAAGGAATCATATTACTTCTCTAAGAAATGCTCAAGGAGTGATGTGTGATTTGTGAGATGATTTTTAATGCATACTAACTCAACACTTCTGGGAGATTTTTAACCCTCAGCTCAATCTACCCAGTTGATGGGAACCCAAACCCCTAAGGGTTCCTTTTCTTGGATTCCTTGCTTAGATGGACATTTATCTGCGGATCTGGTGGTATCTCTTTCACTGTTTTTTACAGCAGGAGAGGTACAAAAAGCTGTATATCATATTAGTGGACTCAACGGACCGGACCAAATGGTATCCCTGACCATAAATGTTGGGATGTTTTAGGTTGGGTAATCACTGCAGCAGTTTGATCATTCCTTAATTTCGAGGTACCTCCTATTAATTGGACTTACATTATGTTAATTGCAAAGAAGCAATGTCTGCAGGAGGCTGGTGCTTTCAACATATTAACCTTTGTAATGTCTCATATAAGATAATTTCTAAGATCTTAGTTAATGGACACAAATCGATTCTCCCCTCATTCATTTCACCTGCACAAAGTGTGTTTGTTACTGGTTGATTAATCTTCGATAATATCATTCATGCTCAAGATTTAACTTATAGGGTGCAAAGGCAAAAATTAGGGAAGTGCATTTGGCGGCAATAAAAATAAGGCATATGATCGCTTGAGATGGAATTTTCTAGAAGGTGTTCTCAAGTAATTTCACTTCCCACGCAATTTGGCAAGATTAATTATGCAATATGTCACTATGGTCTCCTATTTTGTGCTGGTTAATGGCAGAGTTTCGCCACACTTCCAGCCCTCCTGTGGCATTCGACATGAGATCTCTTATCGCCTTTTTTTATTTATTTATAATGTGTTTTGAAGAATAATTGGCTCAATTGCGTAGTGCAGAAGAAGGTGCATATATTAGGGGGATTAAAGCTGGTAGGTGTTCTCTTCCTATCAAGCATTTAATGTATGCTGATGGTCATTTTTTGTTCCTCTGACTGTCAAATGAGTCTATGGAATCCTTGCACTCAATTGTGCAAACTTACTGCACTGACTCAGGTCAACAAATCAATTGAGAGTAAATCGAGCCTCTTTATTAGTCCTAATACACCACTGAACTTATGGATTTACTTTCATAAGCTTTTTCAATATCACGCTGATCTGGGAGTAGGCCCATACTTCGGGGTCCAAATCGATATAGGTTCTAATCGTCGATTGTTCTTCCTAGATTTGGTGCACAAAATTCAAGAGCAGTGTGCGATGTGGAAAGGTCTTTGTTAACTAAAGCTAGGGGTGCCTTGATTAAATTGGTATTATCAGGATTGTTAATCCACGTTATGCAAGTCTTTAACTTACCTAAATATGTGTGTACTCAAATCGATCAAATCGTTGTAGGATTTTGGTGGGCTGGAAGCCCTGATCGTAAGTCCTTTCATTGGATTGCGTGGTATGTACTTTGTTTGCCCAAGAAACTGGGAGGGCTTGGTTTTTGAAAAACAGAATATATGAATGATGCATTGTTAGCCAAGCAAGTGTGGCGTATTTGGACTAATCTTGAGGCATCCTTAGCCAAAGTTTTATGTGGAAGATATTGTTACAAGGCAACTTTTATCATCTTCCCTATCTAAAAGGCACTTCTTCTCGGTATGGCAGACTGGGCGGGCGTAATGTGGTGAAACAAGGGCTAAGATGGATTGTTGGGAATAGAAAATCTATTTCCATATCGAAAGATTATAAATCCCAGTTATTGCTCCCAGTCAGCTATTAGAATATAGATGGAATGATTCAAGATATGTTTTTGTCTATTTATTTTGCCCAGAGTCGTTTGTTTGGGATCCAAGTATCATGCGATCTCTCTTCCCGTTGAGTATAGTTATACGCATTCTTTGTAACTATCCGTCACATGAAGGCATGGAGGATTCTCAGGAATGTATTAGTAATGATGATGTTGATTTCTCCATTAAATATGTGTATGCTATTCGGGCCTTATAGGATCTCCTTGATACCTCGTTGGGTTTGAGTGTCACAGCAAGGAAAAACCCTACGGTCTGGCAACCGTTATGGAAACTCCCTTTCCCAGTGAAAATCTTAAACTTCTTTATGGCAGTTCATGCATAATCGTTTGCTATTAAGAGATGCCTTCTTAAAAAATGCCATACTAACCAGCGTACCCTCTTTGTTCTTCACATCCGGAGAGCATCCGTCATCTTTTTTTTACATTATGAAGAGGTGAGGAGTATTTGGTTTGCTTTACCAATAGGTATTACCTTCTTCGAGATTCCACAGATTGAAGCGATTGACTGGACATCATTGGTTGGCTAAGCTTCTGCGACAAAATTTTATTCTACTACAAGGTTTTTTTTGGATTGCAGTTACGTTATGGTCGATCTGGATGGGTGGGAATGATGCTATTCTCCAACAGACTGCCTTTTCGCCTAATGATATCTTGTGTAGGATACGAGTGCTGGTTTGGGATATTTCTTGTGTGCCTTCATTCGTGAGGTGTCTGTCGCGTTGTAATCTAGTACATAATCTTCGCATCCTTCCTTAAGTTTATACATTATAGAATCAACGTCACTGTTCTTGCCAACCTCTAGTAAAAATTGTGCATTGCTATCTATGGTTAGTTTTTAGAGGTCACGCTCAACAATTTGGGTTTGCTATAGTTGTTCTCGATGATGATTCTAAGTCGATGGGTACACTTATGAGATCGCTCTATGTGGCAGATAAACTCTCTGTACATGTCTTAGCTATGTTGCATTAACTTATTTGGCTTATCTCATATTGCATATTACACATCCATATTTATCTTCCTAATCATCAGTTATATGCCACTATCTTTTTTGACTTCTGTAAAGTTAGTCAGGATGCACATGCTGTAAATATTTCACGAAGCAGGGCTCAGCAACAGGATCTAGCATGGAGCTTGGCATCCCAGGCGGCACACACACGCTTTTTTTGTTCATCGTGAATGGTGGAATACAAGCTTGGCGTCTACCAAAAGTTGAAGACAGGCTATGTGGTTTTTGCATGCAAAGATCTATATTGTCACGCCCCAAGAATCAACAACACATATGCTAACAGGCTAACCTCTTTTGAAGGTAATCAGAGTGTGCCAGTTTGCATTTGAAATGAAAAAAAAAACCCCCCACCCATAAAGTCTTAAGACATATATTACATTTTTCCATCCTTACAAATCCAAAGTTTTAGACACATAAACACACCACGCTTTCTCAGTAACTCATAAACAAATGATAGAACACTACATAGCACACCTCACTCCATATTTACAAGTGAACAAGGACTTACTATCCCTAATTCTCGGGCCTAAAAGGGTACTCAAAGTTTTCCTTGCCAACACCCTCGCCTACCACTTCCTGATTCTCTTTAGTATCTAAAAAGTAGAGATGGAAGGGGGTTGGTTAGCCACAGCTAAGTAGAACAAACATATGACAAACATAAATGCAAACTTAATTATAATGAGGTGCATAAGCCAAATAAAATATGATTATCTTCAACACATACATATCATATGATAGAATGCAGTGAACAAGCAATAATTCACTCAATAATAATACATATCACAATGACTCTAAGGAGCCCAAAACATAACTCGAATACTCGTTCACCTACCATCCTTTCTTGTTAAGACCCTAATTAATCACTCAAAAATAGCCGATCGAATTCAGTTTATGACTGATAAATTTAAACCTTACACAAGACTTTGCACATATTGACAGTATATGTGGCGCAATGTAATGCTCCTGGGAGGTTAACATGCAGAGTAAGTTTAAGATATATCTCGTTTCTATATAACCCGATTTGCCGGCCTTCAACCCCCGCCATTACTTCCGAAGACTCACATAATTTATAGCATGATATAATGCATAGAGAATGTTAAACACATCAAGTATCATATAAAATATTAATATGAATTTCTTAACATAAAATAATTTCAGTGAAAGCTGACTAATTCCAAATCTAAGCAATTTAAGGTAAGATACACTTCGAATTTGAGAGTGATATAAAAGAGAATGTTAAAGAACACATCTTAAGTTTTGCATAAAGTTAGAGAACACTCAATCTGACAAGTATTGAATGAGATATGCTTGTTTAAATATCAACGCAGAATTTGCCCAGTTAAATCAGCTTCGACCAATTTCTTATTTATGCAATTTAGGGCAACATAAACTTCAAATTAAAGAGTGATCATATAACCAATGTCAAAGCACATATCTTCAGCTTTCCAGAAAGCTATAGAACACTCAAATCCGACAAGTATTGAATGGGATATGCATGTTTAAAAATCAACATAGAATCTGCCCAAAATTTTCTAATCCAATTCTAACATTCCATAAGCACATAACACACCATATATACATGCCAACCACGATTAAAACCATGCTCAACGCTTCTCACATGTAAAACCCTATATTTGATAAGATTAAAGTGTTCAACTCATCAAGAGCTCCCTTTTTTGTCAAGAAGAGAACATCCAACCATTAATGGTTATCTGAAATTATCACAGAAAATTCTCTTTTTCTTCCTTCTTCAAGCTCTCAAACCTCTTTTATAGTTTTGTCACAAGTAGGCACATCTCCTTTCTCTTCCTTGCTTGTTTCTACTTTAAAAGGTAGAAGACATGAGTTACTAAAGTTTAGAGAAATCTGCTTGAGTTTTCTCCCTAGAGAAACAAGTGTTTTAGATTCCTTCCAAGTCTTACCAATAAGAACATGACAACCAAAATCAATTTCTAGACTTAATAAGCTTAATTAGTACCAGTTAACCTATATTAGTAACTAAGTAATCACAACTAGCTTAATCAAGATTAGAGCAAACTAACAAGGTTAGCCATTAACTAATCACGATTAACCTTGAGTAATCTAGATTAGCATAATCACGATTTTGGCTCAACCAATCACGCTTAGGGACAAATAATAGATTAAGACTAAGCTAATCCTCCTACTTGAGGTGCTTCTATGCAAGCACAAGCATATAACTTGTTCTATATGGTCATGAATACCACTTATATAATGCATAAGATCTTTCAACAAGAAGGATATTCATGCCACATGCATAATAACAAGCATCAAATGAGATTTACAGCTAGGTTAAATGAAGGTCCTCACATATATGTAGTGTGTTTCCTTTTATCATGTGTAATCTGACTTGATAGTGGTCAACATCCGCTAGTGCAAATATATGTGTCTTGTGCTACTTGTTAGCTCAGGAGATCAGGGTTGTTGATCTCATGCTGCCTTCTGGATGGTATATATGTCACGACCCGAACCCATGGGCAGGCTCGCAAGCTAGGCACGTGACCGACCGCAGACCCAATAGACTCCAACCGATGGCTCTGCCAGGCCTTACTTGCTAAAACAACATATAATCTGCAGCGGAAATTTAAAACTTCTACAAACCTTATAATTACATTTTTATATTTTCATTTGAATACAACACTTATGCTAAAACTATTCATAACTCCGATTTGTCAACAACTAAGGCTAAACCAACAATCTAAATGCTTAGCGACTTATTCAATGCAGTCTCCGGAGCTACGCGCCAAATTGTCCTTCTTTTGCTCCTCACCATCACTTCACTTTCAAAACCTGAAATGATAAGTAAGGGATGAGCTTCCACGTGCTCAGTAAGTAACCAATGATTCAACTAGGTGGACCAAAGCATGCAGAAAATAACTCACTTTATAGTATTGCCACATTAATACATATAAAATCATAAAGTTGGTAATCATCAGGTAAAACAAAATAGAGTACATTAAACCAAAAACTAAAGTATAAAATCATTAGCACAAAACTCATATCAACCAGTTCGATCCCAACATTAGCTCAAACGATATGCTGCGGTCAGCGTACGTTCCCCCCTGACTAGGGCCCACAATCCTTCCTTCGTTCGGGATACATATTGTTGTGGACGCAAGGGCGCACTACGAGCAATAGTACCGTGCATCAACGTATCGTCCCGTTGACCAGGACCCAACAATCCAACTTTCCCCCGTGGATATGGGGCACAGCAATCGAATAAACCAAAAACCCCTTTTGGGTTCATCGTGAACAAAATCACTCATCAATTGATTCTCAACCATCCTCACATCCTTTCAATAATCATCAAGATGTTCAATATTCACAATAACGTCAATACAAAACATTTCAAATCCGAGTTCCATTTTAGTTTCTAGGCAAAACATCATTTACATGCTGGTCCGGTTTTTCTTTGACGAGAATAAAACACTAAAATCTTTTTGGTAATTTAAGCCACAGCAGTTAAACGTACTTAAAACGGTCAACACTAATAAGCAACACATTTTTTTAACAGTAGATAAACATATACGTTGCATATAAAAATACTAGTTGAATCAAAGGGTCACTTACTTGTCGCTGACACATTCCCCACGTCAAAATCTCCGGAGCGACGATCATGCTGTAGCATCCGGTTCAAAGAACCTTCAATGCCATTCTTTTTATCTTCATGTTCCCAGCTTTACTACATCCCAAAGCATCGTCAATCACGACACAACAGTCCCGTTGAACATGTCTTCAAGCAAACTCAATGCCGTAGTCAACTGCCCGACCTACATGCACGTCCAATATCGTGCCCAGTTCACCCTGTCATTCTTGGCATTTAATCGTCGTTGCCGAACATCCATTAATTCACCCGTCTTAATAACCACCAAGTAACTTTGTGCTAAATAGTACTCAGTTAATCGCTAGGGCCAACGATAACAATTTCCTTTTATATATTCTCATAGCCTATGCGATTTCCTGTCCAAAAACACATACATGCATAGGGTACACCTTCGCAAGCATACGGTACACTCGCACCATGTACACACAATATCTCCATACACGTCCAACAACAATAACACCTATACATCTGTCTAGGCTCACATACTAAAATACCCGCCGCCGCACGCACATAAACTAACCACAGTCACCCTAAGCACCACCATTAAAAGTCACACATACGTAAACCACGACACCTAGTATACACACATAGCCGCTCAACACCCAATTAATGCACACCCGCCAAAAGTCATACATTCACCGTTCACCTCAATCCATTCTAGCCACCACAAGCATTGTCGCTAAACCATCACTGCGTAGTCACCATCCCACAAGCACACCACCACCCATTTCCTAATTTTATACAGAGTGCCACCAATTTCTTTAGTCCTAACTCATCAAACCAATAGTATTAAATGCTACCGCCGCCGCAAACACCACCACAGTTACATCCAGTCCAGCCACCACAAGCACCATAATTAAGCCACCATTACAACCACAACAATATCGCAATCCTACCACTGAAATCTGTTCATTTTCCATACCACCAAAACCTAACACACCGATTGTATATTCACACACTGCTACAAATACAAGTCACACAAAATGCACACAGACGCCCCATACCCACCTGTACACCCATTTCACTCACACCCTTATAACCTTTACCCAGATAAAAACACACTTGGTTTTACACAAACACACACTCTCAAAAAACACAGTCGCACCCCCTCCATCACAACACATTCCCACAAACAGACACCATCACAATCTAGCCCATTCCAAACACTGCAAGCACTGCCATGATACCGTTTCAGCCATCTCAAGCACCTTCGTGGTACCTCCACTCCACAACGCACCAAAATCAGAACAACTCCCCAAACACAGACATCGTACACCCACCATTGCACATAAAACCCAACCACAATCAATGTAAACACCGCCGTTAGGCCACCACATAATCCATTTTATAATAAATCAGCCCCAACTTATTTTTACAACAGTGATCATCAAAAGAGCAACGGGGAAGAAGGTGCCACGATTGTTCATGGCGATGAAGCTACGTTTGACCAACAGAGGCAGTAGGCACAACGGTGGCTCCTCGCATTCGCGGTAGCGAACGACGACTAGAGCTCAGCCACTACAATAGCGGGCTAATGGTTGCCTTTTGGTTACTCTGGCGTCGCCTTCACTGGTCAATCGGAAAATACCCATGGCTGTGCCATGGATCTGGCCGGCAGCAGATGAAGAAGCACGACATGGTGGTGGAATGACGGTGGCGCCGTGGTGCCGCTGGTAACGGCAAGTGCCATTTGCAGTGGTCCAGATCTGTCGCCACAGGCACCATTTGCGCCGTCGGTGCTCGCCGGAGACTAAATGGGTGGCCGGTGACCGCGATTACACGGCGTCTAGGCGGTGGAAATAGCGCCTATGCTACAGCACGGTGGTGGTCCGTGGCTGGTGTGATTGATGCGTGGTGGCGATGGATGGAAGCAACGGGAGGTGCCCACTGGAGTTGCTTGGTGGTGGTGGTTGGTTTGAAGAGCACCGCAGTATGACAAAAGGTTGGTGGAGCTTCAGTGGCAGGGAAACCGTGTCGCCGGCGGTCGTGCCAAAAATAGGGAAGAGGTTGATCGGAGATTGCGATCTCACGGCGGCTTGACGATGTCAGTGACGCGATGGTTGTGGCATGACGGTGGCGGAGGCGTTGGATGGTGTTTCTATGAAGGGGCGTGGCCGGAGTTGTCGCCGGTGGTTGCGTGTGTGGCCGGAAGCAGCGCCGGCGTTGCAGTCCCATTAGGGCCGGCGCCCCTCTCTTCTTTCTTTCCTCATTCTCTTCTCCCCTTTTTTATATTTAACCCAAATTTCTATTTATTTATTTATTTTATTTTTGTTTCCCTTTTTGTTTTCTGCTCCTTAATATGTAAAATTATTTAATGCCATACCATATAATGTTATAGCGGCACAATTTCGTCAGTTTTAAATTGCAAACCACTCGCTTCCATGAATTTTTCTATTGTACAAACTTCATCATTTATAGCTTATCATATTATTAAAATATATTGCTAGATGCAACAAATAATATTGCTCACAATAATTAACGCTAAAGATCAAATTTATACATGTTCGTAAGGTCTTCACTAACAGTCTAATTTCGTCTTACTTACCATAATCGTCGCTAAGTAATAATAACCTCGTAAACCTAGGTTCGGGACATCACAATATATGTCTTATCTTTTGAAGAAAAAATGGAGCACATGCTATCTATAGACGGTTTGCATGTGACATGTACTGACACCCCTTTGGGTTTTATGTTGGTGTTCATTATGAGCTTTAGGCTTGAATTAGCTATAGACTAAGTTTGACCGTCTCAGACTTTAAATGATTGGTCTAATAAAGGGAAGGATGTTAGTGACATCTATCAAGTGTGTTTGATTGGATATGAAGTGTATTGATTCGTATAAGTTTGTCTAGAGAGAAGTTTTTGGTTGTACTGTTTAAGTATGAAATATTATTAATTAAGAAATGTACTTTGAGTGAGACATTTGGATTTATCGCTTCCACATATATTTTAAGAATAATAGTATTACTCTGCTTAATTCTAAGGTTGACTCACTAATGATGTGCTTAGTCAGTTAGGTCTGTTTCAAGGCGTGACACTTTTGGTGTTACTTCCCGCATTGTTGTTGTTCCTCATGCCACTGTTGGCATGAACAATTATTGTTCTTCTCAAGAAAACATTTCATTGTTAGCAGCATGGTTTTCTGTGCCGTTGTTAGCTCCATCATTTCTCACGCGACTCTTAGTACTTGGCATTTTTCACGTTATGATAAAAAGGGTCTACTGGGCATGCTAATGTTTGCAATCTCTAGCAAACTCATTATCAATATGTGTATTATTTCTTGCCTCTTGACGATGAGTTCTCTAAAAGTGAAAACCTAGACTAATATTGCAAAGAAAAAGCTTTAATTAACGGTGACAACTTTACCGAACATAAGGGCCAGCTCTAAAACTCGAGTCTTGCAACCGATAGGCAGCAAAAGGCTTCTAGCATAAAAAATAAAGGAAGAAAAACACTTGGATTCAAGTCATGATTTGTTTTAAATGTTAAGTTTTGTTTCACTTTCACATTTCCTCCCGCTATCATATTCCAAAGATAATAGTCCTAAAACTGTCAAAAACTGTTAATTCAAGTTATTTAAAACTGTTGAAAACCGTTCGTCCTGTGCCGATTACTTTTCTTTTACCGTTAGCTATATAAAACCGTTGTTGAATTTCTTTTCCCGACGTTATATGACAAGTTTCATTCCAATCAAATGTTCCGCAGCTGTCTTCCATCTTACTCATCATTAGTGACCATCTCTCACTGATAACGATTACCTTTAATTAGAATGACATATATAACTTAAATCTTTTTACTTCTTTACACGCATCATTGGTCATGCTAGAATTTATATTTTACAGGCTTAGAGGTGATTCATTTGTTAGTTCATGAATTACGACCTACTTTCGAAATTCGAACCCAACCACAATAGACTGGACCTTGGCCCTAAAGCCCAATAACCTTCGGCTCACCCCAAAACCCTAATATCCACACTATAAATATCCTAACAAACCAGCTAGGGTTTTCCTACTCATTTGCGGTCTCAGCCTCTGGTCGCTCAACAAAAGCACGCAGTCGCCCCCACGGAAAGAGAGATCTTCTTGAGAGAATGGCGGAATCCCTTGTTCTCCGCGGAACAATGAGGGCCCATACTGACTGGGTGACCGCAATCGCCACTCCGATCGACAATTCAGATATGATCGTGACCTCCTCCCGCGACAAATCGATCATCCTGTGGCACCTGACCAAGGAAGACAAGACCTATGGCGTGCCCAGCCGCCGCCTGACTGGCCACTCCCACTTCGTACAGGACGTGGTGCTCTCCTCTGACGGCCAGTTCGCCCTCTCGGGCTCCTGGGATGGCGAGCTTCGCCTATGGGACCTGTCCACCGGCATCACCGCCCGCCGTTTCGTCGGCCACACCAAGGACGTCCTCTCCGTCGCCTTCTCTATCGATAACCGTCAAATCGTCTCTGCCTCCCGCGACCGCTCCATCAAGCTCTGGAACACACTCGGCGAGTGTAAGTATACAATCCAGGACGGCGACGGCCACAACGATTGGGTCTCCTGCGTTCGCTTCAGCCCTAACACCATCCAGCCAACCATCGTCTCTTCCTCTTGGGACAAAACCGTCAAGATCTGGAATTTGTCCAACTGTAAGATGCGTTCGACACTCGCTGGCCACGTGGGGTATGTCAACACCGTTGCAGTTTCTCCTGATGGTTCCTTGTGTGCTAGTGGGGGCAAAGATGGGGTGATACTGCTGTGGGATTTGGCTGAGGGGAAGAGACTCTATTCGCTTGATGCGGGTTCGATTATTCATGCTCTCTGCTTCAGTCCAAATAGGTATTGGCTGTGTGCGGCCACCGAGGCGAGTATTAAGATATGGGATCTGGAGAGTAAGAGTATAGTGGTGGATCTGAGGGTTGATCTTAAGCAGGAGTCTGAAATGGCTGTTGAGGGTGTTGCTACCCAGACCAATGCTGGCAAGAACAAGGTCCATACTTTCTTTTCTCTTACTACTTTTAATCTTCTTGTCTTTGACATTTATGTTCTATCTTCGTCCTTGGTTTTTGTGTTGATGTGGGTGTTTCAGTGTTGGTATCTTATTTTATATTGCTTAAAAAAACTTGTGATTGAATGGAGATAAATTTTTAAAATGACGGTGGATTTGGATTTTGGCATGGTCTTATGTTTTCCATGTGGGATAGTTGTTTGTTATTTTGCGTATATGTATACGACGCAGTGCTGGCAATTTTAGGAAATGAAAAACAAATTGGCAACACTTTCAATTGTAGCTTTCACGGCGATATTATCTTGTTACTTTGAAACAACTTCATGTTTTTTGACATGATCAATTGTATCAAATGAGATTGCCTAGTGTAGAATTAATTTAAATATAGAACAGGTTTTTCTTTGTCCCCATTACTGTTCCAATGTCTGTAGACATGACTTGGTTACTCGTTCATGATTACTTCATTTTCCTTGTTCATGATTCCTTTATTCTTCTTGGTCATAATTTACTTGACATATGTCTGTTATTAGAAGAAGGTGCGAAAACATGTAGGTATACATGTTGTCATGATGTTGCTTGTATCTGTGCTTGCTATTATCTTGTAAATAAATACTCGTAATTGAGGCATGATTTTTCCCATAATATTCTTTCCGTTAGCATTTATCATGATATAACTATGACTATTTTGATCACATCTTTAGTAAACATCCAGCATATTCTTCTTTATTATTTCTAGCGTTTTTTCTTATTTCTTTTCTGTGTTCCACCCTTGAATAACACATTGGTTCGACCTCAACAAAACTGTTTGACGGCATGTATTGCTACCTTATAAGAATTGCTCGTTTTGTGAGTTCCCAACCCAAAATAAAGTCCTCCTGAAGAAATGACTTAATTCAGTAGTATTGCTTTTTTTGTCCTCATCCGGTCACGAACGCAATGCATTTTTAGTCACTGCAAGTTTCTTATAAGTAGAGACGATGGCATCCCGCTTAACAACAAAGATGCGCAATGTCGAGTAGACCTCTAATTGGATAATGAGGTTGAACAACCTGCAAACCCTGCCTTGTCGATTGTGATTGACCATCTCTGTCAATATATGTAGTTGCCTGGTGCACCGTCGTCAAAACGATCCTCCTCTGTTTTAATGTTGATATATTTGTCTTGCTGCCTTCGCTGCCAAATACAAAAATGGCTAGGAAGCATGGACTCCTCTTTATGGTTCAAGTTATCGTCTTCATGACCTACCGGCACCAGAACCCTCCTTTTTGTTTGGTGTGTATTTTTAATTACCATACACCTGCTGCATAAGTGACCGCTATGTATGAGGCGAAAATGGAGTATTAGGGAACAGCTTGAGTCTTTCAATAAAACCAAGGTTAGGGCAATGGATGTGATCGACGGAAGGAGTGGAACTTTTTCTTTACCCTCCTTTTTGTTTGTATTTGTGAGACTCTTGCTTCAACTTATAAGCATTTTTAGTAACCTGACTTCTGATATTGACTTGTTTTAAGTTGCGGGGTGTTTTTTTATGAGGGGGAATATGGTTGAAACTTGGATAAACATTCATGTACTTACAAAATTCTCAGGCTTCCTCTGGTTCCAAGTTTTGTTGTTTTTGGAAATTGTACTCTGGTGTCCCACTTGGGCAATGGAAAATAAGAATAGAGATTTGAAAATGGAGAGATTGAGTTGGTTCATCTGATGCCATCTGCATGTACCTACGTTTTGTTAATTGGATGTATAGTTGCCTTCGTACCAACATCTTTCGCTCCTCATTTTGTACTAGAAATTACAACAGTAACATAACATTAGTGATAAGATGAGATGTGGACAGTAGGCAAGTTGTTGAAAACTTTTTGCTGGTATTGAGTTGGTTACCTTGATGCTGTTTGCCCATTGCGTGCTTTTGCAAGGACAAGCTAAATTGCACTCTACATTGAAATGCTTTCAAGCTGACATTTCATAAAAATCATTGTGCACTATCTCAGTCGTTAGTTTCTGCACCACACTGACTTAGCGAATTCTTGTATTCTCCAAGTTCCCTTTTAAGAAATTTTGCTACAATGACTCCCAGAAGAGTTTCACTATCCCCCCCTATGTTCTAATATTTTCCGCTGGATTACACAGGTTATATACTGCACTAGCCTGAGCTGGAGTGCTGATGGAAGTACCTTGTTCAGTGGGTATACAGACGGTGTAGTCAGAGTTTGGGGTATTGGGCGCTACTAAAAAGCGATTTCTGAAGGAAGAACTCCAACGCACTTGATCATAGCATGGAGTTAATTAGACTAAGAACTGCAACTTAGTAGTCATCTAAATTAATTAAGGTTTTGTGAAGGATCTTGTGATCTATCTTTCAATGTTTGAGGGCGTTTTACAAGTTTCAATTTTGGATATTCATCAGTCGTTAACTTTGGTTTTATGACTACAAAGTTATTTTTGCTTCCGTCTCTGGCCATGCTTATTCTGCCCTCTTTTTTTTGTAAATAAAAGAGAATGACATTGAAGGTTGTAAAATTTGTCCAACGGAATATAAAAGGTACGACATTTTTCTGACTCATGTGTCGGCCAAATTACGAAGGTTAGAAATGAATAAATTACTTCTAAGTTTATACACATTAAAACTAAACATTATAATTAAACTGACGCATGAATAAATTATCTTTAAGTCTATATGCATTTGTTCATACTCTATTCTGGTCGCACCCCAAGACCCGCCAAGGGACCCACTTTGCACGACACATCACCCAGTCAGCGGTCAACTTTTCAACGCTCGAGGGCCGGTCAAAGCAACGCATGCTCAAGTCACGTGAACCATTCGTGAAGCGACTTCGGCGTGCCTTCCACCCCAAGGGGTCGGCCTCCTTCTAGGGTCGGCCTCCCTTGGGGGTCGGCCACCCCAAGGGGGTCGGCCACCCTCTGGGGGTCGGGGGGTCGGCCACCCCGAGGGGTCGGCCTCCCTCTAGGGTCGGCCTCCCCCAAGGGGTCGGCCACCCTCGGGGGGTCGGCCTCCCTCTAGGCTCGGCCTCCCCCAAGCGTCGGCCTCCCTTGGGGGTCGGCCACCCCATGGGGGTCGGCCACCTGCCTTGAACACCGACGCCGTCACCTTTGACCCCACCCCATTGTCACGACGACCGTCGCTCGCGGCCGCACTCCGCCATAGTCGCGACAACCGTCGCTCTCGGCCGTGCCCCTTCGTCGCGATGACCGTCGCCCGTAGTCTCGATGACCGTCACTTGTGGCCGCTCTGTCGCCATGACAACCGTCGCTCACGGTCGCGCGCCATCCGCGCAACGACCCTCGTCGCTCGGAGATCACTCTGCGACCCTCGTCGCCCGCACTCAACCGCGCCCCATGCGCTGCAATCATGTTATATGCTTACGGGATAGGCTACTCCTCCAGGACACTATCTCCGCCAGGGTGCCTGCGTGACTAGCCTACGTGCTCTGGCACTGGGGGCTCGCGTCGGCACCCCTAAGGACTATGACCCCCGGGTCACTCGGAGACGGGAGCAGGTCTTCGGAAGGGCATCTTGCCTAGTCCACCTGGCAGCTGGGCGTCGGGTCTTCCCCGCCGCTGCCAGACCTGTGGGATTCAGTAAGGGCTTGGACTGGAGGCTGGGGCAACGGGCTACTCTGACCATGCTACCGCGGCATGATCAGTCTCCTCAGACAGGCAGAGAGGTGTTGCAAGGGCAGGGCAGCACGAACTTAGGAACCGGCAGTCCAACGAAGGGTCAGTGCGTTGGCCCCCTGGTGACGTGTCGTTCCCAGGGGGCGACACATGTCAACTTATGACACATGCACATTTTTGCCTATAAATAGTGGACTTTGGAGCTTTTTCAAGGATCTGATTCTCATTTGGACTTTTCACTTTCTCTCTCTAAAGGAAACATTCTCTCTGGAATTCTAGTGAGAGAAATATACTTGAACTCCCGTCTACGGACCCCGGACGCCATACCCTCATTACGGACTGCAGACTGTCGGTCCTGTTCATCGTCACCTTGCCTGCGCAGCACTGCCACCCCTCACGACCTGTCTGGGGAGCCTTGTCCTCGGCCCTTGCGCCGTCCTTGCTGTCTCCCACGTTGCCTACCTGGAAGCCAACTCAGACCGCATCCTTTGTGGCACCTCCACGTATCATCGAACCATTTCCGGCACCATCATTTTGGCGACTCCGCTGGGGAGGTGAGCATTGTATTGCGGTTTGCATACCTTCCGGACTTAGGCATTATGCCTGTGCAACGGAGAGCTACTAGGGCGACCAGCCAAGGACCCAACCCCGCCCTGCAAGAACACCACCTCGGTGATCAGGAGGAGACTAGCGCCACCCGGCTCCGAGACCAGCTGCCGACCACTACCCCCGGCGTACAAGTGCTCGTAAATGCAGCCATCCAGCAACTCACTCCGACCATCACCACTCTGCAAGATTCACAGACCACTCTACTAGCCGCCATTATGGACATGCAAAAATCCATACAAGCCCTGTCCTCACAGCAGGCCGCTCCATCAATCCAGCCTTCAGGACCGGGGCCAGCTTTTGACATCGCCCCGGCCCCAGTGTCGCGACTACCGCCGCCTTGGACATCTAGACCCTTGGCGGTAGGGCTCGCAACACCGTCGCTGCCGGTAGCCGACATATCTCCTTCTGCAGTGCCGCCCCGCAAGCTACACACGGATCTCGGGCCAGTCTTGCAGCAGATTCCCCCCGCTGTCACACCATCTCATCTGACGCCGGCAAGAAGCTCCTCCGAAACGCATGACTCCATCGAGATGGAACCTAATCCCTATCCAGTTGAGCAACACCAAACCCCCGGCCAAGTGATGGGCATGTCTCGCCAACCCACACTTGCCCCTGCACAGCTGCCCCTGCCAGCACCTGCACCATACCAACCCTCCCATGTCCCCGTTCATCAAGCCGTGCCATCTGGGGGCTCGGGGGCTCGCGACGCACCAGGCGGTCATCACCCCTTGACCGGCAATGAGGCACCATCCTCCAACTATGTCACTCAGTCAGATTTGGAGGCCCTTGTCCGTCGCCTGTCGAGGAATTCCGAGCCGGACTCCTCAACCCGTCTAACCGGACACGCCCCGTACGCCAATGATATCGCCATCGCACCCTACCCCATCAAGTACAAGCAACCAAACTTTGTGCTCTTCAACGGACGTGAGGGAAACGCCCGTGAACATCTAACAAGGTTTGCAGGCTCCTTGGAGCAGTATGGTACAGGAAGCAGCTTGAAGTTGAGAGAATTCCACAAGTCCCTTACGGGCTTGGCTTACACTTGGTATCACCAGATCCCCGCAGGGACCGTCCACACCTGGGGCGACATGGTCCAGCTGTTCTTAGACAAATTTCATTACGAGACCGAGCGCGTGACTATCGTTGATATTGCTGGCATTCGCCAGAACCAGGGGGAAGACTTGAATAGATATGTGCATCGTTTTCATCTTAAGTGCCTTGAGTGCACAGATTTCAGCAAAGACGAAACGTTGGTTCCCATATGCATCAAAAATATGATTGACGTCTACCGAGTGCATATCGAGAACCTACAGTTAAGGTCATGGGGACACCTCAAGGAGGCAGCCCGACGAACTTACGAGACAGTTGGTCCTGTCAAGTCATGGAAGCCTCGACCGCAAAGTACGCTGTTGGCCTCAGCAGATGCACCTATCACTCAACGTAGCAACGACAACAACAACTATGCAGGCTTCAAGCGTCAGCTTCCAGATGTGAACCAAGGCTCCGACAAGCGAAGGCAACAAAGACCCGCACCTGACTATCCCTGTGACCTGAATACAGTGAAGGAACTCTTGGCCGAATGGGTGGCGCATGACAAAAATTTCCAACTGCCACCAATGCGGACCAATATCACAGACGAAGAAAAGGCCAGGCCCACCTACTGTCCTTTCCATCGAGCCCTTGGCCATCCGCTCAAAGATTGCAATGCACTGCGAACCATCTTTGCAAGGAAGGTAGCGTCGGGCGACCTGCAGCTACGGAAAAATAACGATGTGCGCAAAGATCCCTACCCACCGCATCGCAACAGTAGGGAGCACCAGGCCCTTATGGCTGTCACTGACCATGTCGAGCCTGTAATCCACGAAGCCCCGGCAGAGCCCACACTGACCCTCGTGCCTCCTCCAGCTAAGCAGTCGATGCCTCCCCTTCGACAGATGACGAAGATCAAAAGTTTTTTTGATGAAATGGGGTTTTCACCCGCCGCCCGGACTTACCTTTCCAATTGCCTGCTCGAGGTCACCACCGGCCTCGGTTCCGAATGCTTCGCCGCCCAGGCTGAATTACGTCACATCCCCTCTACGGCCTTAGTCTTCTCGGATGAAGACTCGCCGCCGATCGAGCATCACAATCGGCCGCTGTTTTTAGAGTGTACTGTTAATGGCACGGGCTTCCGTCGTGCCTTGGTTGATTGCGGCGCCTCGATCAACATCATACCCCTCATCACCCTGCAACAGGCCGGCATTCCCCCAAGGAAAATCATCCGTGACCCCGTCAATATTACCGGCTTTGGACAGGGTCCTCAGTCGACCCTCGGCCATATCACCGTCGACCTCATGGTCGGAACTGTCCGTCGCGACACTACTTTTCACGTAATAGACAGCGAGTCTGCCTTTCACCTCCTGCTCGGGAGACCATGGATCCACGACAACAAGGCCGTTCCCTCAACATACCATCAATGTGTGAAGCTGGTAGCCGGTTCTACGGGACATGAGGTAGCAATGACAATCCCTGCAACCAAAGCCCCCTTTGAATGCGCCGAGTCTTATTTCGCCGAGGCCTCCTTCTTCACTAATTTCGCCGAGGATGGGGAGAATGCTACTCATGTACATTCTACCAGGCTGCCGACCTGGGATGAGCTGTGCGGGGACAAGCTTCCCAAGGACAAAACCGGGAGAAGTAACAAGAATAATGGGTCAACCCCACCGCTTCCGCCTGCTGCCACGACCAATTCCCCCCTTCTTCCCCCAAGTCCAAGAAGCAAAAGGCTGAGCCGGCCTTTCGACGTATCGTCAAGGACGGCAAGATCATCTATCAATTATGACGGTATGCAGGGGCTCCAGGCGGTCCCTCCTCAGACCCCCTCGACCCCGACCCCCTTGGAGAGACTGAATGGTGCCGCACGGCCGAGCATTGCCAGCCAGATCCTGACCTCACCCCCGGCGCGGCACCACCTTGCTATGAGGATGGCCCTCGACCTCAGGCTGAAGATATTGAAGAAATCAACCTGGCCGACCCGGGCGAAGAACCGCGGCACACCTACATTGGCACAAAACTCGCCCCCGGCCGAAGAGAGGAATTGGTTTCCCTCCTACACGAGTATCGTGATGTCTTAGCATGGAGCTACAATGAGATGCCCGGACTGGATCCTGCCTTAGTCACACACCATCTCAACATTGCTACCGGATCTATCCCTAGCCGACAGCACCCGCGGACATTCCGCCCCGAGCTCGAATTGAAAATCAAGCAAGAGATTGAACGCCTCCTGCGCGCAGGCTTCATCGAACCTATCACTCACCCTATTTGGCTGGCTAATGTCGTCCCTGTACAAAAGAAGAATGGCCAAGTCCGCGTCTGTATCGACTTTCGGGACTTGAATAGGGCGTGCCCCAAGGACGAGTTTCCACTACCCAATATCGACATGCTCACGGAGGCCGCCGCCGGATATGAAACTTTATCTTTCATGGATGGGTTCGCAGGTTATAATCAGATTCGCATGAACCCCGACGACAGCGCCAAGACAGCCTTCCGCACTCCTATGGGTAATTTTTGTTGGAAAGTTATGCCTTTCGGCCTCAAGAATGCGGGTGCTACGTATCAAAGGGCTATGACAGCAATATTCCATGACATGATACACCATACTGTGGAAGACTATGTCGACGATCTTATTATCAAATCCAGGAAGGAAAGTGATCACCTCACCGACCTTCAAGCGGTCTTTGATCGTTGCCGCCAGTATAACATGCGGATGAATCCATTGAAATGTGCCTTCGGAGTCTCCTCCGGCAAGTTCCTCGGGTTCTTGGTCAGTCGACAGGGCATCGACGTTGACCCCTCGAAAGCAGCCTCCATCCAAGAAATGCCCCCCCCCAAGAACACAAAGCAACTGAAGAGCTTCCTCGGCAAGGTCTCTTACCTCCGACGCTTCATACCCGCACTGGCCGAGCTCATTACGCCATTTCAACACTTGACGCGTAAAAGCGCACCGTGGAATTGGGGCGCGCCCCAACGGCAAGCATTTGAACAGATTAAGGCGGTCCTCATGTCACCGCAAACCATGGTCGTACCACAACGGGGCATCCCACTCCTACTCTACCTGACTTCCACACCCAGATCCATCGGGGCTTTGCTTGCCCAAGAAGTCGAAGGTGTCGAGCGTCCTGTTTATTACCTCAGTAGAGTGATCAGAGGGCCCGAAGCCAACTACTCCGAGCTCGAGAAACACTGTCTAGCCTTGGTGTACGCCTCACAGAAGTTCAGACATTACTTTCTAGCGCATCAGATCACACTCGTCACCAAGGCTGACCCGCTCCGTTACATGCTTACACGTCCCGCCCTGTCTGGCCGACTCACACGGTGGTTGCTGCTGTTGGCCGAATTCGGTTTATCTATCAAGAATCCTACAGCTCTGCGGAGCCAAGCACTCGCAGACCTCCTGGCCTTCTTCCCACGCCAACAATGTGAACCGATATCGGATCAACTGCCGGGGGAGGAGACAGCCCTCATCACCGACATCGATGGACTGTGGACGCTTGAATTCGACGGCTCTGCCACTAGCAAAGGCCCCAATGGCACGCCCCTCCGGCAAGGGGGTGCCGGCATAGTCTTGCGGGCACCAGACGGTGTTACCACTTCATTATCCTTCAAACTTGCATTCCCGGTGTCTAACAACGAAGCTGAATACGAGGCACTTGTCATTGGCCTCATGATCGCCGTCAGTATGGGGGCTAAGGCGCTGTGTGTGAAAGGAGATTCAAATCTGGTCATGAAGCAGGCGGACGGGGAGTTCGCGGTCAAAGAACCAGCCTTGGCACCTTATCGTGCCTTGGTGCAACACTTGGAAGGAAGACTCGGTCATGTCCAGTATGAACATCACAATAGGTGCCACAACAGACATGCGGACTGCTTGGCCACGATCGCGTCAAAGATAGAGGTCGATGGTGAACAACGGATGCTAACCATCGTCAAGAGAATGGAACCATGCACAGCACTGAACCTAGTCCCGAGGGACGTTACTGCGGACGATTGGAGGCAACCTATCATCGACAAACTTAAAGCGCCATCTCTTGCTCATGCCTCCACCCTTACAGACTTTTCAATGATGGGAGATGTCTTATACAGGCGGTGTCCCGGAGGCACTCTAGCAAGATGTTTGGCACCGGAAGAGGCAAAACACAAATTACAGCTCGGCCACCAGAAGTGTTGTGGCTTCGACGGTCCCCCTCTGTATCGTCGCCTCCAGCGTATGGGATTATATTGGCCATCCATGGCCAAGGACGCCTCGGATATACAAAAGGATTGTCCCGAGTGCCTGTATGCACCCGACGGTGCCGAAGCTCTTGTCATTGACATCGAGGGTGACTGGCGCCAGCCTTTCATCCAGTATCTATCCCACGGGATTCTACCACCTGACCGCGGCTCAGCACGATCCATCAAGCGCAAGGCAGTCAGGTATTTTGTGACGGAAGGCGAGTTATTTCGCAAGGGATTTTCGGGACGCACCCTGCGATGCTTGCAAGGTGCCCAAGTGGTCAAAGTCATTAACGAAGTACACAATGGTGATTGTGGTGAACATCAAGGCTCCCAGAAGCTGTATGCAGAATTACTAAGATTGGGGTATTATTGGCCGACTATGGAATCCGACTCCATCTCGCATGTCCGACGCTGCCAACCCTGCCAGCGGCACGCCGACAGGATACACTCGCCAGCATCCGACTTGCACATGATCTCAGCACCTTGGCCATTTCATTCTTGGGCCCTCGACCTCATCGGCCCCATCCACCCGCCGTCCAGAAGCCATTCATGGATCATGGTTGCTACTGAACGCTTTACGAAGTGGGTTGAAGCCGTACCTCTGCGGAGAGCCACGGGAGGTGCCGTTTCCAACTTCTTACGCGACGTCATCTGTCGTTTCGGCATCCCTCGATGTATTATATCTGACAATGGCACCCCATTCATTAACCGAGAGGTTCGAACTCTCATGGAAAGGTACAACATCAGCCATGCCACATCAACTCCCTATTACCCGCAAGGTAATGGTCAAGCTGAAGCGTCCAACAAGACTTTGCTACGAGTATTATCGCGAATGGTGCATGACGCCGACCGGTCGTGGTCCGAACAACTGAATCTGGCACTCTGGGCCTACAGAACATCCATGCACACAGCGACAAAGGCCACGCCTTTCTCTCTCGTCTACGGGGACGAGTGTGTGGTACCTGCCGAGATCGCAGAACCATCGGCTCGACTTTCCCTAAGCAGCAGTCTCGGAGATGAAGAAGCCCGGCTCGCGGCACTTGACGGCCTCGACGAACGACGAGCCACGGCCCTGCGCCGCATGAAGAAGTATCATGAGCAGCTTACGAAAGCTTATGGGAAGACCGTCAAGCCACGTTCGTTTATCGAGGGCGACCTTGTTCTTCAAGCCGCCAAGCATGTGCGGGCCAACATGTCAGCTCCTAAATTCACGCCAAACTGGGAGGGCCCTTTCACGGTGCACGAAGCCCGCACTAATGGCTCGTACCTCCTGCTCAACCACGACGACGGTCAGGTCTCGGCCCCCATCAACGGCCGCTACCTGAAGAAGTATTATGTGTAGCCGCGACAACATAAGCCCGCGTCATAGAACGCGCCCTCGTAGCATTTTTGTACATGCGACATTGCTTGCAGACTTGTATTTTTTTGTTGATCTGTGTAGCGTTCTACACTAGTCATGTAATGGTGTTTTGTACCGCGTCCTATCAATACAAAGTCATGCTGTTACCTCAACTTCTGCCCAGCTGGCACTCATTCTCAACCTATGCTTCCTAAGTCACTTTCTACGAGCGGGAATGGGAGAGCATTCACAAGTAACCGAAACAAGCAAGACATTCAAAAAAAAAGAAGAAGAGAGCAACCGAACATAACATACAATAAGCCGAGACCATCGAAAATATGTACATATACATCAAACGTTTACTAGCCGTCGTTAAGCACTACAACTACGGCAAAGTAACATACAAGCTAGGAAAGTCTAGACAACAGCGATGCAACTGGGTGGGAGCTGAATGCCTGAAGTACCTCCCGCTCCGCTTGTACCTCTGACCATCCAGCATCAAGCTCGGCCTGTCGCCCTAACCGCTCTGACTCTCGCCCGTCCACCTCACCTCGCCGCCTCTGTAGATCGGACAACTGCCTCTGCAAATCGACGAGCTGTCTCTCTATCTCTGCCACCTGCATGTCAATCCCGGCCAACTCTGCCGTGATCTCTGACCGCTCTGCCTCTAATCCTGTGCGGCGCCGCTCCAGCAACATCTCCCGCATAACCACGACTGCACGCCTCTCATCCATATCGTGGCTGACGCTCCTCGATCTAAAGAAATCTGCTAGCCAGTCCAGCTGCATACCTAGCGATGTGAACGGAGCGAACTCTGAAAGCGACCGAGCAACGAACTCTGCAGTCCAACCCGACGACGGCACACTGGCGAACGGCAGCAACCACTCCATAAACCCTGCAGACACCCACATCCGTAGTACTGGGTTCTCTACCACCACGCTCTCGAATGTCTGCGGGAACGCTGCCTTCACCAGTTCTAACCGGCGCACAGTCTCCGCTGGTAGCTGGAGGCCCCCCCAAGCTGCCACATCCACCTGACCGCTCGAGGATCCTCTACTCATCTCTCCGACTGTCGCGCCACTGCCGCCCGCTGCAGAAATCTCCGACATCCCACCCGCCCTCTGCGCCCCAATCGTGGCTGAGTGCATCGCCAGAAGAGTAGCTCCGACCTCAACCACGGACTCCGGCAATGTGTCATGCCGTCGCACCACCACAGCCTGAACCGGTGTCTCTCGCTCACGAATCGAGGCAGCAACAACAGACTCAGGCTCCGCCATTTCGCCACCATCACCTCCCACAACCTGCGTCTCCATGCCTGTCCACCAGTCCTCGTCAATGTCGAACATCACCGTATCGCTCCCCTCTCCGCCGTATAGTGCCCCCACCGTTTCCTCAGTAGCAGGCAATGGGCTCACCCTCCTCGGCACACTGGCCGTCAATAGCTCAACGGCCTCGGTCTCATCACTGTCAACTAATCTGCCGGCCTCGGCTGCCATAGCCTCCTCGCCTGCGATCTCAGTCTCGGCCTCGCTCCCCCCCGCGACCGCCTCTTCCTCGTCCCCCTGGCAAAACCGCTGTCAGTTCACAGATTATGAGCAATATGCAAACCATATTTATACGACAAAAAGAAAGGACAGAAGCAAACCTCAGAGTCTAGCTCCTCTAATACGTCGCGCGGCCTCTTCGCCCCTGATAGGTGTGGGGCTGAGGTACCAGCACTAGCCTGACGCGCTGTCTCCATCATCCCCACTCGCAATGCCGACAAGGGCCCCTTGCCGGCCCCCGGCACCCTCGGCACCTCGGCAATAGGCTCCTCCCCACGGTCCTCCCCGGGAGCAGCGTCCCCCAACTCTACGGCATCCTCCTCCGCCTCCCTCTCCGAGCTCGGAACAGAACTCCCGGTCACCAGTGACAGCATCCCGCACTGCCTCGCGACTGTGGCCGATATCAAACTCAGGGCTCGGTCACATGCGAACACATCTACCTGTCGACGTGTGCCTGACGGCTGTGCCAGCCATCCGGCCCAGCTCCCTCGCAGTCGCTCCCACCAATGCGCATAATCCGCGGTCACCGCCCCTGCCACCTCTGTCCCTGGCTGCCTCCACTCTGTCGTCGGTGCCGGCCACTCGCGGGCTCTGTCATATAGTGTATACCCAAAAGCCGTCGCCACACTCCAAGGGCTGTCATAACCGCATGGGGGCTCTAGATCGTACCCGAACGCCAACGACAGACGGTCCGGGCAATACCTCGCCACATAATAGCAGCACTCGGCGGGCTTCCCGCCATCATCTGTCAATACCGGGAGCCAGCCGGGAAAATACGCGACCAATAGCGCCAGCTGTCCTGGCGCTAGCTCGCCTCTCCTGCTCAGATCTGTCGTCACCTCCTGCACGTGCAGCCATGGCGGCGTACCATATGACGCATGCATCTCCATATAGGGCCGTCGCTCGCATTCCCCCCGTTTGTCTAGAATCTGTGCCAACGGGCACCCCGGCCTCCTGATGCCTGCCCAAGCAAAAGCCCGAGACCCGCTACACCACAACGCCACCTGCC